>PVKS010003779.1:0-100167 GCA_004027875.1 Aplodontia rufa | reverse complement strand
GCTTGCCTGACATGCAAAAAGGTAGCAAGTTCAAATCCCAGCACCACATACATGCAACTGAAGGTCAGAGCAACAAAAACCAGATGAAAAAATAAAATAAAATAAAATTGATTCTCTCTTTCTCTCACACACACTATCCTTTTCTCTCTTTAAAAAAAATTTATTTTAAAAGCAATGCATTTTTAAAATCACTGTTTACTCTCAAGAAGAGAAGTTTAACTTGGAGGTCATAAAAAAGTCAGAGCCTAAGTTATCTATAATAAATGTGGACGTATGGAAGCTCTGGAAACATAGCCTAATAGCAGGAAGAAGCTATTATATTTTCAGTAAAAGTCCCATTCTAAATCTTGTATAATGTACTTCCCTCTAAACGCATGCATATATGCAAATATGGTTGTAAAATGCTTAT
Organism: Aplodontia rufa; assembly: GCA_004027875.1. Lineage (NCBI taxonomy): Eukaryota > Metazoa > Chordata > Mammalia > Rodentia > Aplodontiidae > Aplodontia > Aplodontia rufa. The sequence continues at coordinate 99,758 of PVKS010003779.1, read as the reverse complement.
TGCAAACTTGGGAATTCTGTGTTAAATTCTTAAGTTTCTAAGGTCATTAAATTAGAAAACTATAAAAATTATTGTAAGCTTATTTTAAAGAATATACGTTTCACTATTACTCTGCACTGGTAGGTGAACTTACTGGAAAATGCAAAATGGTACATTTGGGGGCTTGGCATATTTGATTTCATGGAAGAATTTGCATTTCCTCATTCAAACCACATGGCTAATATTTCATGTAACTATGGATTTTCACTTAAAATGTTATATAATTGCAAGAGAACATAATCTTTTTAAAATGGCTCCATCAGGAATCATCTGTGTACATTTTCTGTTGCTATAACAAAATCCTTGAGGCTGGATAATTTATAAGGAAAAGATGCTTATTTAACTCATGGTTCCGGAGGATAGAAGCTCAATATTGGGTAGCCACATCTGGTAAGGGTTTCTGCTTCATTATACTATTGTCAGAAAAGCAAGCAGGTGTATACAAAAGAGAGAAAACACTAGCAGTAGATTTGCTGTATGAACCCCCCCCGCCAGGAAGGCCATCAATTCCTCCAAATGACCTAATGAGCTCTTAGAGATGAGCTCTTAGAGGACCTTCCACCTCTCAATGATATTACACTTGCAATTAAATTTTAACACTGTTTCAGACAAATTATATTCCAACTATAGCAAGAACCAATTTGTAAACTATATAAATCCTACACAAGATCTTACTTGATTTATTAAATATGTCTTAAGAATATAATATCTTACACATTCTCCAATCATCTTTGAAAATGTGGTTGTAATTTATTGTGATAAACTATAGTTGCATTTTATAATATCCTCTTATTTTTTATGTTAGAATTCACACATTTTATTGCATTATTTATTCAAAAGTTTATGCAAATATGGAGCTCTGTACTACATTTACCTGTCATTAAACTGAGGATACTAACAATGCATTTGCAATCAAAAAAGGATTTGGAGGTCTGGAGCAGTGGTTCAGCAGTTATGCACTTACCTTGCACACACAAGGATGCAGGTTCAAACCCAGCACTATGTATACAATGAACTGTTGGAGCAGCAAAAGCCCCATGAAAAACTAAATAAAATTGATTCTCCCTTTCTGTTTCTCTTTCTCTCTCTCTATATATATATCTTTCTCTGTCCCTATCTCTCTTAAAAAAAAAAAGATTTTGTTCTAAACCTCAAGTATATTCTATTTTCCATATATTGTTCTTTGAAAATTATGTAGATATCCAAGGTAATAGCATATCCCTTAAATCTCTAAAATTTAAATTAAAGACAATTTAGGAAAATGTCAGTAACTAGGAAAATATTTGGATTTCTGTACTGTAAACCTTGGTGAGTGATAATCTCCATCCTATAAAATTAAGAAGGGCTGTTAGCACCCAAATAGGAGAAAATAGAACAGAGACTTGAATGAAGCCACATTTTCAGACATTAAAGAATAAAAAGCAACAATCATATATATGACACCATTATTAATTTATTCTTGTAAAGGAAAGATTGATAAAGTGAAATCATTTTAGAGAATTTTGAAGCTGAATTGTTTGAGCTTTTCACAGCTTCAGGGTAGAACTGAACTTTGTTTTTATCTGTGATTGAAATCTGCCACCTTCCAACAGCTTGGAACCATCCTAGCGTTTTAGGAATGCCTGTGCTCTCAAATTAAAAGTCAACTGAAAGCGAAGTCAACCATTAGATGAGAGAGCTTGACACGCATAGAACAACATATTTTGAGCACAAATCCGGGGCAGAACCCAAAAGGTGACATTCCCGTTGCTCTGCTCCCATACCCGTCACTGCTGATTTCAGCTGTAGCTGGCCCAGACCGTGGCTGGCAGAGCATGCTTGCTAGTGCTTACAGTGTCTCACAGCGTCCACTTTGTTTTCTACCCAGGATCTTCTAGGAAGCTGCTGGAGCCATGGGTTCATTGCAGGACTGCAGCCAGGCAGAACAGAACACTGAGTTGCCCTGGGGCATTCTTCCTCCACCAGGGACACTGGAGGCAGTGGATACTACTTTACTCCCCATTTTTAGGCAATCACTCCTTATGAGTTTTTCTGAAGAATTAAGTCATTTGTCCCACAGCAGTGACCTCCACAACACCAACTAATGTGGATTCCTTCCTTCTCTTATTTTCCTTGTTTGCCACTTTGTCTTCTGGGGATCAGCTCCTAGATAAACTACCTGTCCACAAGTCCTTGTCTCTGCTCTCCTCCAAGGGAACCCAAATCAAGAGACACAGCACTTCAACTGTAACTAATGTCAGTGTTCCATAACAGTGACGAATTAAGAACTGGGTTGTGATAGTCCTTGACTTTGATTGTTGGTTAATCAGCCTCATTTTAACCTGCATGAATTTATTATTTTTTTAGGACAAGGTAAAAAGATATTCAAAAATCTCCAAAATTACTTGCTTATTTGCCTAGTACAATTCATTTACTTTTTTATTTTTTCAATATTTTATTGGTGCATTAGACTCATAGATATTGATGGGATTTGATATTACTATTTGTACATGCACAAAATATAACAGTATTATTTGACTAATATCACTCCCCAGCGCTTCTCCCTCCCTCCCCACCTCCCAGCTCTTGGTCCATTTCCCCTCCTGATCTCCCTTTAATTTTTAGTAGATCATCCCCTACCTTTATTTTCCATTTTCCCCTCTAGCTTCCACATAGGAGAGAAAACTTATAACCCTATCCTTCTGAGTTTGACATATTTCACTTAACATTATAGTCTCTGGCTCCATCCATTTTCCTGCAAATGCCACAATTTCATTTTTATTTATGGCTAAATGAAACTCTATTGTGTATACATACCAGAGTGTCTTTATCCATTCATCCATTGATGGACATGTAGGCTGGTTCCATAGTTAGCTATTGTGAATTATGCTGCTATAAACATGGGTATGCATGTTTCACTGTAGTAAGATGATGTTGATTCTTCATGGTAAAAACTGAGAAGTGGTATAGTTGGGTCATATGGTGGTCCCATGCCTAGTTTTTGAGCAGCCTCTGATTTCCATACTGACTGTACTAGTTTACAGTCCCACCAACAGTGTAAAATTATTTCTTTTTTTCCATATCCTCTTCAGCATAGTTATTTGTGTTCATGATGACTACCATTCTAACTGGTGTGAGATGAAATCTCAGTGTAGTTTGATTTTTATTTCCTTAAATGTTGAACATATTTTCTTATATTTGTTGGCCATTTGCATTTATTTTTTTGAGAAGTGTCTGTTTAATTCATTTGCTCATTTGTTAATTGGATTATTTAATTTTGATGTAAAGTTTTTGAGTTTGTTGTATATTCTAGATAGAAACCCTCCACCAAAAGACTGCTAGAGCTAATAAATAAATTTGACAAAGTAGCAAGTTACAAAATAAACATGCAAAAATCAAGTGTTCCTATATGCCAACAATGAATCTGCTTGGAAAGAGTTCAGGAAAAAAATTCCATTTATAATGACCTCAGAAAAAAAATACCCAGGAATAAATCTAACCAAGAAAGGGAGAGTCCTCTACAATGAAAATTATAGAACATTGAAGAAAGAAATTAAAGAATACTTTAGAAGATGGAAAGACCTCCCATGTTCATGGATAGGCAGAATTAATATTGTAAATGGTCATACTACCAAAAGCAATATACAGCTTAAATGCATACCCATCAAAATACCAGTGACATTCTTCACAGAAATAGAAAAAAAAGTAGTCCTAAAATTGATTTGGAAGAATAAAAGACCCAAAATACACAAATAGACAAAACAATTTTAAGCCAAAACAGTAATGCTGGAGGCTTCACAGTACCTGACTTCAAATTATACTATAGAAGTATATCAACAAAAGCTACATGGTACTGACATAAAAACAGACACATATACCAATGGTATAGAATAGAAGACACAGAGACAAACCCACACAGATAAAATCATCCTTGACAAAGGTGACAAAAACATACATTGGAGAAAAGATAGCATTTTTAACAAATGGTGCTGAGAAAACAGGTTATCCATACATAGAAAAATGAAACTAGATCCTTACCTCTCATTCTGCACAAAACTCAACTCAAAATAGTTCAAAGACCTTGGAATGAGATCAGAAACTTATACCTCCAAGAAGAAAATGTAGGGTCAACAGTCCAGCTTTTAAGCACAGGTGATGACTTCTTAATAGGATCCCTATAGCACAGGAAATAACAATGCCAAGAGTTAACTAATGATATAGCATCAACTGAAAAAGCTTTTGCATGGAAAAGGAAGCAATTGTGAATGTGAAGAGAGAACCCACACAATGGGGGAAAATCTTTGCTAGCTGATCTTCTACAGAACACTATTTATTTTTGTTCAGCATTATTTATATTTAATATATAGGCTTAGCATCTTGTTTTATTATTTACATGTAGTGCAAGCCTTGCAGGACAGAGGAAATGAACTGGTATCATGTGTGCCCCACTGTCATTGTGTACTACACACAAACTTAGGTGCTAAGATCATTGTGCAAAATCATAGGGGAACTGATGACATATTAAAATGAAACAGGATATGATATATAATTATAGAATAAAAATAACCATACTTCTTTATCAGAATAAAGCTTTAAGTCTTTTTTAAAATTGACTTCATTGCCTTCAATTACTTAATAATGGTAGAATTGATGGAATTATGTGATTTTTCTTGGTAAATCTACTTGATAAATAGTGCTATTCAAATGGAAATAAACAAAAATTAAAAGTAGAAAAATTTATCTAAGTGTGTATGTATGAATAGATGTATATATGTGTGTGTACATATACATATATATTTCTGTTGTTGTCAGCTTTTTCACTACCATGACCAAAAAAACCTGAAAAGAACAACTAGAGGAGGAAAAGTTTATTTGGCGGCTCACGGTTTCAGAGGTCTCAGTCCATCGACAGCTGACTCCATTGTTTGGGGCCCAAGGTGAGGCTGAACACCATAGACAAAGAGTGTAGTGGAGGAAAGCAACCAGGAACATGGAACCAGGAAACAGGGAGGCGGGGAACTCTACTCACTAGGGATACAATACATACCCCCAAAGGCAAATCTTCTTATTTGAATGAAAATTATTATGTTTTCCCTTTACATTTTGGGTAACATTTTGAAAGGATTTACTCTCTTGTAGCATTTAGAAATAATTTAAATCAAGTTTAAGATAATTACTACTTCTGGATACTAGTTTAGGATTCTTTATGATTTCTTTTTTTATTAATATAAAATATTTCAAAAAGAATATAATGACATAAATATTATTCATAGTCACTTAAAAAAAGAGACTATCACCAATTAATAAGTCCCTCCATCACTTATACACCTTAAAACACCTCTTTAAACAGTATGACCTGATCTATCACAGGAAGCCAGTCTTCTAATGATCTCTTTTACATACGATCATTTTTTAATTTATTTTTATGAAATATTTAGGTAGTCAGCTTTATGTATGTTGGAGAAAAATAATCTACATAACTTTTTTTTGGAGAAAAGCATATTAAAGGAAGTCTTTTCTTTGAATTTTTACTTTGAATTACAGTCAAGCTCTATGAGATTTCAAGTTGCTTTTCACCTCTTCAGGGAAGAAGATGCAAAATTGTACTCTGTAAGAACATGGTGGGTCTTGTGAGCTAGTGCTTCTGGCAGCCAGGAGGTTCTGGCTCAACTGGAAACCCTACCACAGAGCAAAGAGCACATCAAAACCTCAGACAAGTTACACTGCTGTGGATTTGGGGAGAAACAGGACACTTCAGCGTTCCTTCTATGGTTTCCTTAACAACATCCATAACAACTCTGTGATACTATGAGTCTCTGTTTTCTTAACTCTTTAGGGTGTTGACTGAATGAAAACTTCCTACAGGAAGAAAATATTTCAGCCTACTAGGTCGACCAACATGTATTAAGCCTTCCAAGGCTCACAGTCAGGTGATGGAGAGGGACATGGGGAACCGAGCAATGTACAAATTCCACCTCAACTGCCATGAGTTTCTTCATAGAAGACTTGCATTGGCAATACTTAGAGGTGACTTGTATGGAAAAATAACAAGCACCCTTAGAAGTCTCCATCAAATGCATTTAGTAAAGGAAAAATCTCAAACACAGGATCTGGTTGCTAGTTGTTTTCTGTCTAAAATATCAGCTAACAACCCGTAATTCATGTATATTCAAAATAAAAAATTAAAGAAGAGGTTAGGAACATTTAATTGGGGCAACTTTATCTAACTTTTAATTCAAAGGTAGTAATTCAGAGCAATCAGTTTATTCAATTGGCTGAGAAAACTATTCACTTTATAGAGGTTGGCATGGAAAAAAGATATATAATGACACTCTGGCTATTAAAACTTCTGAAGTGAATAATAGGAAACAATTATTAAGAGATTTAATTGCTCAGAATTGTGTGCATTACAGCTTTTGTTTAAATTTGAAAGATGTCAGACAGTGTCCCACTGTCCTTTCAGATGTTTAGCTCTTGCTGTTTGATCCAGTGAGGTTTAAAATATTTTATTTTATTTATTTACTTATCTATTTATTTTTAAGATAGAGGGATAGTGAGAGAGAGAGAGAGAGAGAATGAGAGACAGAATCAACTTTATTTAGTTTTTCATGTGGCTTTCATTGCTCAGACACTTACTTAGTGGCATATATGGTGCTGGAGTTTGAACCTAGGTCCTTGTGCATGCCGAGCAAGTGCCGTAACAGCTGAGGCACTGCTCCAGCCCTAAAATATTTTAAATAATGCCCTACCCAGAATGTTGAAATATTAAGATGGCTATTTCTAGCAAAAGTAGACAGGAGGGAGCATATTGGAAAAAGTTATCTACGTAGTACTGAAATGCTATTGATTATTGAAGCCCAAGTAATTCATCCCTAATTTAATGTATGTAACAAATTCATTGATTCCTGTACAAGAACAATGGGCAAATCACTCCATTTCTGAACACTTCTGATCATTTTTAGTACTAGGATCATAGTTTCCAATTAATATTTGTTTCCTACTTTCCAATGATCACCTGGTATACCTGCCTTATTGCCTCTACCTGTTAAAAGAATTAAGAAACTGGAACAGAGTGAACAAATAAAACATGCAAAATCTTAAAGAATTCAGCATTCCATGCATGAAATGGAATATTCTACAACTACTTAAATTATGGTGTGTGTCTGCGTGTGTATGTGTTTGGATCTGTGTATGTGTTGTGCTAGGGTCAAACCCAGGACCTTGTGCATGCTAGGCAAGCACTCTACACAGAACCATATCCTTAGGCCAAATTATAGTTTAGTTTTGTTTTTAATGTTTGATGACAGGATAATTCTCAAAAAAATGTAGTTGAATTTTAAGCACATGAAACTGCATGATAAAAATGTTAGCAAGTATGGGAATACATTTCCATGAAAAAATGACTATAATTTCATATCCCAAAATGTTATTTCTATTTTAAAACAAAAGATTATAATGATATATCCCAAAACTGTTCTGGTGATTACGTATGGAAATTGAGATAAATGATCTTCTATAGTTATTTTTTGTATTTTTATTTATTGTTACACATTCTCTTTTATACTTTCATGAATTTAATCTACTAACAATGGTGAAGATATGTTACTGTCATTATAAGATAATCAAAGATATATTTGGAAAAGAATAAAAGAATTCTGCATTCACTTCAGATACTATGATTTCATGGCAGCCTACTCCTTAAAATTCTCTAAAATAAATTGCCCTTGCAGGTAAAATATTTCCAGGTGGTAATCCAAGTGTTGCATTTCATAGGCAAACAAAGGAACAAAGAAGCAAACAAACAAAAACTAACTCTTTCAAGAGAAAAGAAAAAGTAAGATGGGATAACCAATGACAGACAGCTTTCCATGAAAACTAAGTGTGATCAGGAGAGTAAAAGTCCACCTTTCCAGACACCACAGAGAACATTGTGTTGCACTTGGGTAAGGACAATCTAGACCTGAAAAATCACTCTTTTTTCTTATGAGTCTGCAGAGGACACAAACCCTATGAAACTTCAGCATATATAATAAGATCTTTGAATAATACAAGTGTGGTGTGTTATCCTCAGCATGAGCAGAGAAGCATGCTCAAATTCAACAAAGAGGGAAAGACGTGGCTAAAGAATGGGCTGAGGATCCCAACATGGAAACTTAAAGCACGTCCTATCCATCCACAGGTTCCCTGGGAGAACATTCAAGACCTAGTTGAGCTTGTCGTGTTGGGGCTACTGCCATCTTGTTTTATTATTGCATTTCTTCTTTCTCATTACCTACATATACATCCTCTCTCTTCCTGCTGACCTTCTTTCCTCTCTGCTGGAATCCTTCTTGGACTCCTTCTTTGGGATTTGTCAACTCCTTCAGTTCCTGGCTAGGACAGGTGAGGCCTTCATCCTACCACAGTTGTCCTTAGGCATGAATAGGTCATCCTGCACCACCCCCATGGATTTTGTTTCAGAGTTCTAGCCACAGGGAAAGGCCCACATGCTCCTGCTCTCTACCAGTTAATAAGGAAGACTGCAACAAACCGAGTAGCATTGAAAAGAATGAGGAGAAAATGTGGTGGGAGGGAGGATGACCTCAGGCCTGATTGGCAATACCAATAACCAGTGAGCGAGCATATTACTGTTGTTGAGAAAAGACAGGTATCAATAAGCCCAACCTAGAGCCATGAGAATGAGAGGAAAGTGGCGGTGCCAAGGTCAGTGGAAGAGAGACAGAACATCAAAATGCACCAGTGAAGAGGACCCTGTACAAATCGCCCTGGGAACAACAAAGGAGGAAGGAAAAAGCAAACGTGGATGAATGAGTATGCTGCTACTCAGCAAAAGGATAGAAACCACTGAGCAGGCTGTTTCAAGCTTCAATTATTAGCATTATTATAGCTATTATATATAATGTGTGTGTGTGCATACATATGCAAGCTTATATACATGTGGAGAGAGAACGATTAAAAATATTATAATATGGAAGTGGAAGTTATACAGATCTCCCACTAAAGTAATCTTACCCCGGAGGAAATGGCATTATTAATGTCTTAATCTAATAAATACAGTCAAAGGTATGAACATATCTCCAGTCTTTACCATTTTAATTCTTCCCGGTCCAAGACATCCAGAGTCCTCTTCTAAATTCACAGTTCTGGTTACGCTCCTTTTCTGTTTGGAACCCTTTATCATTTACTGCTGCTAAAATTAGTTCATACTCTTCTTCCTGGAATGCAAAGTTCTCCAATATATGGACTATCACTCTTTCCAACATTTATATATTTTTTCATACTAATTCTACTTTCCATACTTTCTACCTTAGACAAGTGGAACTGCCAATCTTTCCCCATGCATACACTTTTACAAGTACCCAAACCTTTTGTTATTTATTCTTTGGTATCATTAGTGGCATGTTCCAAATGCCACTTCTTCCATGGCAAAAAAAAAAAAGAAAATCCAAGCAATCTCTAGTTTCCCCTACTTCCCACAGAATTTTGGAATGTAACCTATTTTCTCTTCCTATCTCATATTAATTGGAGATCTATGTAGATGGGACTCATTATCCTTGGATGGTGAATTCATACATCCAAAGATATTCTCCACTTCCATACCAAAACAGATATAGAGACCGAGATGTATGAAGACATTAAAAGTGCTTGCTCTAAAGTCAGAGAAACCTGGGTTTGAAGCCAAACTCTGCTAAATATTTTAGCTGTGAACTTGAGTAAGTTATTTAACCTCTTTCAACTTCTCTGTTACAAATTGATAGTGATGAAGAAGCAGAAGGAAAAAGATTAGTAATGTTGGGGGAAGAAAAAAAACAGGAGAAAAAATTTAAAAATTATTAAAGAAAAAATGAAAAGATAAGGATGGCAATAACTAAATTGATCATAGCTTTGGGGAAATTAAATACACTCATTTACTATTAGCCATTAAGAATGCCAATATTGGGGCTGGAGCGGTGGCTCAGCGGTTTCGGCGCTTGCCTGGCAAGCACGAGGACCCGGGTTCAAACCCCAGCACCACGTACACAACTGAGTGTTGGAGCAACTAAGGCCATGTGAAAAACTAAATAAAGTTGTTTCTCTCTTTCTCTGTCTCTCTCACTGTCCCTCTCTCTTTAAAAAAAAAAAAAAAAAGAATGCCAATATTATCAAATGACATTAATATAATTATTAGAGGTAAAGTCTTTTCCAATTCAGTTTTGCACACTTCATGATGCATACCACTTAAAAGTCAGCCAACCTGTATTGGCTGACTGAGAGTATTTCTGTTTTTATTTTTTTATAAGAAATCAATGGGTCAAAACTTCTAGGTAAACATCAGAAATGGAAGTCAAATGTGAAAGGGCATTCTTTTAAAAAGCTATGTCAAAGAAGTTGGTAGAATAGACAGGAATGGCTGTTGACACGAAGCAAGCAGTACTAGACACATTTCACACAGAGTAAAGTAAAACAGAGAGATCAGAGCAGGTGTTTGCAATATTTGGTCATGAATGGGCCTTGGAGGGCTATGAGTCTCCTGAAATAGCAGGCAGTGTTTGTAAATAAGAAGGAAGCCCTAGCTCTCCTCAGATTGTCAAAGGGGTTTATGATTAAAAAGAGATTAAGGAACACTTTTTAGTGATAGATCATATCAAAAAAATCAGTTAGAGATCACAGAGAAGAAGACAACGCTTGCTTATTGTCAGGATGTTCTTTGGAATGGTCAGCATAAACTGTAAACAATAAATTTTATGAAGCTCCTAAATAGAAAGTAAAGGGAGTGATAGTTTTAAGGATAGAAAACATCTGCCTTTTGTTCCCTTCTGGGAGATAAAAATTATTAAGTCTTAGAAAGGAAAAGAACTTGCCAGAAGAGTGAGGCTCACTGGAAGCAAAAGAGAGAGTAAAAAGAAGACCAAAGACAACAGCAAAGAAAACTTGTTATGCATGAAAGGAACGAATGCACAGTGGTGGAGAATGACCTTAAAAGCAGACACCGAAAATATTTCATGGGTAAAATGAAACAAAAAGCAAGTAAATCACAAAACTGGTGGCCATTGAAACAACCAAAGTGACTTAAATGGCTCTTTCACATTCGTCACTATTTGATGAAGCTTTAAAAAAAAATCACTGTAGAAACTAAATAATATAAATCTCTAGAATTCTTTAGAATATTGGAGCATCTATGCCACTGAGGACTTGCACAATATCAGTGATATTGATTTTTACTATATTTTAAAAGAACAAATCTATCTTATTCAGGAACCAGTTGAAAGGACATAGAATGTTGCAATTTATCTCAATATCTAAGAATTGTATATTAGATTTTTGTCTATCAAAAGATAATACCTTCAGCATTTAAACCATTTTTACCTATCCAATACTATTTCTCACTTAAGGTAATTCATGAACACATAAACTTATAATATCCAAATTCCATCTCAGGCTATACAATATGTTTGGAGTATGAAAAAAGAGATTTAATTAAATTGCAATAAAAGTTTTTCCATTACTTTTATCTTCCTTGCAACATTGGTTATATTGCTGTGTGTTAAACTTGAGTTGCAATTAATCATAATACTTATATGTGTAAGAAAGAGAAAAGAAATATAGTTTAAAAGAGTCTGTCTATAAAATAATTATTTACATGAAGAAAGCAGTTTTAAATAACACAAAACTGAATAAACTATTTGTAATGTAAAAGACAACGTTGGTTATGAAGCATTGGTATAAGAACAAAACTCTCCAGACTTGTTTGCTAATGTAACAGTACAATCCTAAAATCAAAAAATCCATTGAGACCTTTCAGCCAAATACTTAAATTCTGGAAAATTCACTTAACATACCAGAAGCTATGGTTCCAACTGGATAAAAGTAGTCAAAGACTGAGCCCAGGACAGCTACACAACTTTCAGGATTTTGTGCAAAATGAAAATTTGATCGCCTTGTCTAAAACTTATTGATAAGTTCAAGATGGTACCAATAGAACATTAAAAAAGCCCGGTGCAGGGTCCTGTGTGACTGCACAGGTTGCACATTCATGAACCGGGTCCTGCTAGGGCCTTTATAAACCTAGTCAGTCTCCTCTAGAATCAGATACTGTGATTTTTCATATGTTAACATAGACACCAATGGGAAATTCAAATTTCCATTATAAAAGAACTTAAGAATAACATTGATAAAAGAGTTAATAGCAAAATTATAACTTTTTGTTTATTTGTTTAGCTTCCACAAACTTAGGTAGCCTTAATGGTAACAAAGAAGACAGAATAGGAACTCTCAGAGGTTCCTGACCATGATGCCTGAGAGATCTTTTCTCCTACATTCACAGTTGCTTACCAGGATGAGAGGTCAACACTAAAGATAGCACTTAGGAAAAGGGGGATCTACATAAACAAGCCTTAAAAAATCCTTAGATGACAAGATAATACCAAATATAAAATCCTGGGCCTGTGTTTCTGATGGTAGAACTACTGGAGGTATCTGAAACCAGATAAAGCTTCAAGGAAAGTTAGAAACAAAAAAGGAATTGAAAAATATGGGGAGAAATCTAGTAATTGCCTAAGGAGTTTGATGATTGACCATGAAGGGTTAAAATCCTTGTCTTTCCTTTCTCTGAAGACATTGTTCTAGAGGTGACTCCTGTTAAGTTTTAATAGGCATGTTATCTTATTTAAGACTAAAAATTCATAGACCTATATTCATGAGCAGGCATGCATACACATGCCTGAATTGAATCTACGTGGCCACAACCAAGTCAGTTACCATGTCTGGCAGTTTACATTTGTCAAAAGATGATATTTTTAGTTATAAATAAAATGTTGGCATGTCATACCTGTAATTACAAAAGTAAATATGAAACTGGCAGTCTCTTTGAATTAGAATTAATTCAAATAACCCTACAATTTTTAAAATTTAAAATATGAGCTCCTTTCATCCAAATAACCCACTTTTGTTACATAAAATGATCTGAGTAGGTTTGGTTGACTTTGAATTTTTTACCTGGACCCATCTTCACTTTCTTAACTTTTAGAATTATGAGTGAAACAGGAAAATGCTAAATTGGGGATTTCTTTAGATACCCCACTTTCTTCAACCACAGAATGATTTAGAATCCAAATTGGATTTAAGAAATATTTATATTTATAGAAAAAATGATCTTACATCTAGTCACCCCTTTATTCACCAGGGGGCACAGAAACTAGGCTAAGCACAGTGTAATGAATACCTTTTTAATCTTCAAAGTATTTCTGAGATGGCGTTTGTAAGATATCCTTTTACAAATAATAAAACTGAGGCCTGAAGACATTTTATAAGCTTCCCAAAGTCCCACAGTTACTACATAATTTAAGAAAAATTTAAGAAAAATAAATTTAAGCAAAATAAAAGTTGGATGCAATAGAGATCTAAAAATATTTCAATGAGGGCTTACACGTTTTCTTGTAGCAAGAATGCTGGAAGCAAGGATTTACCACTCAGGAACACTGCTTGGAAATCTCATGATTCTTCTGCATGGCACAGCATTGCTGCAAGGTGGCCACTCCAATCCTGGTGACAAGCTAGTGTTCTGGGATGGAAGAGAGAAGTACACATGGTAACATCCAGCTCCTCTCTTAACAGCACCAATCAACAAGAGCCACTTGGATTTCACTGACCACCCGTACATGCAAACAAGTTATCTAATCAGGCTTATTGCTGCCCCTGTTTTTTAGTAAGAAATGGGAGAAATATCTACCAGGCAGGAGACCATCAGCTTGCTGTCCTTTTCTTCCTACATGTTCATACCTGGGAAGGAATCTCAGCTCAGAGGTGGTGATTACAAAGCTTCATCTTCACTCTTCACTTTTTTTCTCTCCTCCTTTTGGGATAAAAAGAAGGGAATCATATTTATCCATCTTGCTTCTACATTCTTCAAAAGAAAAATGTTAGGTCAATTCTAGGAGGCTAGGGAAAGGGCATCAAGCAGCCCACACCCTCAGAAGGCTGGATGGGAGCAGGGTATCATGCAGCCCACATGCAAAAGAATAACCAATGAGATGCAGGCAGATTAGCCCCAACTGTTCTGCAATCTCCCAATGATCGATGGAGTCACCAGCCAATCCCTGAGGGATGAGCTCCTCAAACTTTTCCTGCCCACCCCAGATTATAATGTCGCTGCCCAGCCAGAGTCTTGTGCCATTTCCCTTGCCCACCCCCACTCTAGCATGCTGGTGAATCTGTCCCGATATCCTCTGATCCCAATAAAACGGTTTTGCTCAGCTGCTTTCAGCCCTGAGTCCTTTCCGAACATCTATACCTGAACGTATGGTGCCGAATATCTGTGTTTCCTGATTTTTACATTTGGTGCCAAAACCTGGAGGGTTTTCAGACCTCCCTCACCAAGGCTGAGGTCCACCCTCTCCCACAGATGAACCAGGAAGCTCCTGCACCACTCTGTTGTCCCTCATCTGGGCCGACAGAAGTGGGGTAAGTTCCTTTGCATTTCCCTTGGCCTTCCGGTTACACTCTGCATCAGGGGGTCTGTCTGAAGTCACATAGGCCACAGATCCCCCCCCAACCCATTCCTCTTTCTGCTCCTGTCCTCCCCCAAGTAATACTGAAAGGCCATGGGAAATGCTAATTCCTTCATAGGGGTCTGTCCATAAGTCGCACATGCCACCGACCCCCGACCCATTTCATTCCGTGTCCCCGTATGCTAAGGACATGACCTATCCTCAGTCTGCACCCAGTTCTCTCAAGACTTACACTGTAAGTGGATGATCTTTTACTTGAGACTTTGGGACTTTTGATTTTCCAATCCTCACTGATTTGGGCAGTTACTGTCACTGGACAGGAAACGATAAGAGGTGCCACATGTTCGGGCCTTTTGGGATTTGCACTTTTGTCCTCCCTCCTCACTTATCATCCTCCTCCTCCTTTTCCTCCTTCCCACCTTCCACCAGCCCGCTGGCCCCAGGCTTCCCTCAGCTCCACACCTGAGCCCCTTCCACCCGCCCTACTTACTTAAGTCAATCCTCTTCCTCCTCCTCTCCTGCAGCTACAGTCCCTCTATCTACAGCTATGGCTCCTCCTCCTCCTCCTCCAAATCCTCCTCCCTCATTCCTTCTACATCTAAAACTGTTGCTTATTAGTGTTTTGCAGAAGTAATACTTCTAACAGAAAAACCTGAATTAAGACATGCCATCACCTACAGGATATATAAGATACAATAACTTCAAGCACTGTTACCCTAATTCAACAAAAGGGGTAACTATAAAGCTGTAGCATAGTATTTCCATTTTAAGATTGATGAAACTGGCCTGCTGGATGTTTAATACCAAAACTAGATTACCTAAGTTAAGATAGCTAAAGGGTTAAGGAAATAGTCAATATTTTGGCCCTTGCCCTATTTGGTCAGCCAAAACTCAGAGGACAATGGGACTTCTCTACAGGCATGGCAACTCTGGACAACATGACCTCCCAATCAGTGGGATCAGGTGAACTTAGAAAACAAAAAGCCAACCAGTGGACACTCTGCAAAGAGTGGGCATGTGGGCAGTGTTCCAGATGCTTCCAAGCGAAGCCACATGTGGTCAGCAAGACCCTGATCTATCCTGGCAGACACCACACAGGTAAAAGAGACAAAAGGCTTTTCACAAGTTGACACTGACAATTCACAAGAATGACACTGACAATCTCAGCTGACTTATAGTAATTGATAGGAACAAGATCAATTTTGAGCAAGTTGGTCTTAAACACCTGGGAGGAAAGTATAACCAAAGCTTAATACTATGTGGACATTTGGCAACAGAGACGATGGCTCTTGTTAAAATGTTACTTGAGGTGCATGCTTAAAAGATAAATGCCACATTTAGAGGGGGTTCCCTATTATGATTTGCACAGACCCTTCTGTAGCACAGAAACTCCAAGAGGCAGTAGAGGCATCTGCTGCCTCCCGGGCCTCCCTACAAAGACAAATAACATCTATTGCCAAAGTTTTCTTGCAGAACTGCCAAGCAGTAGATTTTCTGACAGTGGACAAAGGAGGAGCATGTCTATTCCTAAAAGAGGAATGCTGCTACAACAACCTCAATCTCTGCAACCTTGATGAACTGGATCCCATGCAGTTATAATTACCATCCCAATAGCGGCCAAAGTCTTGGGCCACTACCCTTAGAACCATGTCTCCTGCCTTAAAAAGTTATCTTTCCCAGATGCCCTGGACTTCCACCATGCTGGGACTGATCAAACTCAAGATCTTTCTCCCACCCTCTATTCCTTCTGCTTCTCATTAACTTCTCTCAAGCCTCTCTCACAGATTCACCTGAAATCACATGAGAGAGGTGGCTGGGGTAATATACAACCAAATGCTCTTGCACCCTTATGACCACCTCTCTGCTGACAAACCAACACCTATACCTTCCCCTCCCTCACAAGGAATGCCCTCTGCTTTCTGTGTGCCCTCATCTGACACTATATAAAGAAGCTGGATTAATCTGATTTGTTCAGGATCCCCTCCCTAGAGAAAAACAGGCCATTTTCCTACAAGTGGTGGTCAGACTCTCCCGAGGCTCCTCACTCTGGGTTGAGGGCAGGAGGTGATACAGTGATACAGTCACTGCCACCCAGAGGCTAGAACAGCAACTCCAAGAGGCAGTGGAGGCATCTGCTGCCTCCCTGGCTCCCTATAAAGACAAATAACATCTATTGCCCAAGTTTTCTTGCAGAACTACTGAACACTAGATCTCCTAAAGCAGGCAAAGGGGGAACGTGTCTATTCCTAAAAGAGGAATGCTACTACTACATTGAAGAAACTGAGCTGTTCGAGAAGAACATCAAAACTCGCAGGCATCTGACTGAAAAGCTTAAGCAGCAACAGTCAAATGACCCTTGGCCAGGATGGCTAAACTCCACTCTTGTCACCTGGCTGACCCCCATCCTTACTCCCATATTAGTGATAAGACTCCTTCCAATGACTGCTCCCTGTCTCCTCAGGTTCACCCAAAACCACATGAGCAAGTTCGCTGGAGTAACATACAATCAGATGCTCTTGCACCCTTACAGCCCTACCTACAAACCAAACACCCAAATCTTCCCTTCCCCCACAACACTCCACAAACAGCAGGAAATAGCCAGATGGATATGGATGCCCTATATCACCAAAAAGGTCTGGATGTTAGGTCAATTCCAGGTGGCTGGGGGCAGGGCATCAGACAGCCCATTCCCTCAGATGGCCGGATGGGTGCAGGGCATCAGGCAGCCCGCACACTAAAGAACAACTAATCAGATGCTGGCAGACAAGCCCTAAGGGCATCTCGATGATCAATGGAGTCACCAGACAATCCCCAAGGGACAAGACCCCCAAACTTCCCCTACCCACCCCAGACTATAAAGTCGGTGCCCAGCTGGGGCCATGCACCATTTCCCCTGCCTGCCCTCACTCTGGAAGGCTGGTAAATCTGGCTCAAGAGCTGCTGATCCCAATAAAAACGTTTTGCTCAGCTCTTTTTAGGCCTGACTCCTTTTAGAACATCTGCGCCTGAACATTTGGTGCTCAACACGCACGTTTCCTGATTTTTACAAAAAACAATGCCTCCTTTTTTTATTTTACAGTTGTGCTCACAAATGCAACAAATCCATGAAACTGGATGTTATATTGAATGTTTTCACTGAGTCAACGAAGAAAATGATAAAGCAGACATAAAGGAATTCAAAGTGGGTGGCTGAGAAGCTGTAAAAATTTCAAATGTGTAAGATATCTCCCACATCAGCCACCTGCAGCCGCTGACTTAGCATAGTTCAACCTAATGATTGTTTTACTCCAGGAGGGTGAAAAAATGATACTCATTCAGTAGGAACTATAGTTTGAATTTTGAGTTTGGAACTTTTCCCAGGCTGGACACATGCAACATAACTCTCTCATGATTCTGGATTGTGGCAGGGAGCACAGGACCCAGTCAATAACATGATCTTTGGGATTGTGGAGGCTACTGATACTGTTCAGTGTACCATGTGGCCAAGCTTTGATATTGATAGGTTAAGGTATTAAATGCACTTTCAACTCATATTATTTTCAACTTACAATGGCATTGAATCTCCATAAATATAATCCTATCCTAAGTGAGGGAGTGTGCACTTATAAAATGACCAAAGATGTGATGATCAGAAGAGATCTGTATTCTTTCCCAAAGAAATGATTGGGTAGCTGGTGCAGTATGGTAGGTCCAGATTCCTTTCAACGCTGCTCTTCATCTCAACACAACAGCTTCAACAGAGCCCCTCAAAGAGCTTGAGATGAATTCCAGGAATTCACAGGTTAGGGTGGGAGATGCAGTGGGCATATGCCCAACAAATGCACAAGGACTCTGAGGGCATGAATCTCTATCAGTTATAAACAGCAGGACAGATAAAAGGGAACGCAGCTGAATTGGAGCTAACTACAAAACTGCAATAATATTGGTGTGTTTTTTTTTTCATTATCCAGAAGTAGATCATGCAGAAACAGAGCTGTCTAACAGATGTCAAGAACAAAGGTGAGAACTGGTGTGAAAGGGCCACCAGAAACCAGGTTGATGGGCATTCCGATGACTAAAGAAAGACACATGGTCCGTATCATGGAATTGAGTATTGGGGATGTTGAGAAACTCAGGAAAGCACCGTAACCAGGCATGGACTTGAAAGCCTGCCAGGACCACAGGGTATGGAGCCCTGCTTACATCCCCAGCCAGGTAACTTCTCTTCCTCTCTTGCCTCTCCTGTCAACTCCTCCTCCAGTGCTAATCCGGGAGTGATCCAAAGCAGCAGCCAGGGCGTGGTGAGGAGGTGAGGATTAAAGAGAACAGGCAGCTTGCTTAGGTTTCCCAACAGGCTGGGGCTCGGGCTTCCTGCCCCAGTAGGATGACATGAACATTGGAGTTTAAATTAACACATTACACTGAACAATTATAATGACAATATTGAGACCATTTGCCAATTAAAGGGACGCTTGTGCTTTTTGTTACCTAAAAGTGAGCATAGCAGGCATGCTCCTGCTTTTGCTCTCATTCCTGAGTTTTCGTGAGGAAAAGGAACAGCTGCCCTCACCCAACAGATCTGAAGGGGCAATGAGAGGCAGAAATGAATTAGCATGGTATCACTCTCTCATGAACTTGCTCCTTCTCCAGGCTGGTGGCAGTCACCTGTTCCTTTCTCTTTACGTCTCCCTGTACTGAAACCATCAAGTAGAGTCTGACATTGGCCAGTTTTTTCATCTCCCCTCAGTACTCTGACTTCTCTGCCCAAGACCACGGTAAAGTACACTTGGGCTTGGCTGGGAGGAAAGATCGGGGAGCTATTTGTCTTTGATTCAGGTGAAGGCAAGATAAGTGCCCTGTTACTCCCTGGGGCCTAAGTCAGTCTGGTTCTTCCTTAAATACTTATCATAACTAAAACACATATTCTGATTCCCTTTGTTTACACCATTGAATTTACACTGTACAAATATTAACCTGGGAGGAAATAGAGGGTGTGTCGCTCCACAAACCTAAGCCCTGCCTGTGATAGAGCCAGGATTTAAATTCAGAGCTGCTGCTGCAGAGCAGACACTTCATCTCATCCCTGTATTCACTCGCCCAAGAGCAGAGAAATGGTGGGACACTCCCCACCCTGAACTGCTTTTGAAGTCCCTAAGGACATCACATGTACTCAACTTCCCTAGAAATTGACCACCTGAGCACCATTAGTTTTGAGTACAGTCTATGATAGTCAGGTACCCAAAATACCCAACAAGGACAACTTAGAGGAGGAAAGATTTATTCTAGCTCAAGTTTCAGAGGTTTTAGTCCATGGTAGGCTGAGTCAAATGCAAAAACATCATGGCAGAAGGGAATGGAGGAGTAAAGTCACTCAGCTTATTGCAGCCAGAAAACAAAGCGAGAGAGAGAGAGAGAGAGAGAGAGATGGAGAGAGGTGGAGGGAATCTCTTCCACGGCACTCCTCTAGGGATTTACTTCCTTCAACTAGCTCCCACCTCCCAGCAGTCCACTCAGGAATTATTTTGGTCTGGATGTAAGATGTCCCCTGAAAAGCTCTCTAGCAAAGCAGGCTTGTTCAGAAGTGAAGTGATTAGATTATGAGACCGTAATCTCATTGATGGATTGATGAATTTGATGGATTAATAATTTGAGTGCACTACTGGGTGGTAACTGTAGGCAGGTGGCACACGGCTGAGGGAAGTAGCTCACTGTGGATGAACCTTCGAGGATTAGATTTTGTCCCTGGTTCCTTGATCTCTGCTTCCTTGCTGCCATGAGTGGAGCTGCTTGCTGCCTCCATACCCTTCCACCATGATGTCCTGCCTCCTCTAAGGCACAGAGCAACAGTCAGCAAATCACAGACTGAACCTCTAAAACTATGAGCCCAAATAAACTTATCCTCCTCAAAATTGCTCTTGTTAGATATTTTGGTCACAATGATGAAAGTTGACTACTACCACTATAAATGGGTTAATCCACTGACGAGGTAGAGCCCCCTTGATCTAATCACTTCTACAAAGTCCCTTCTCTGAACACATGAGATTTGGGGAGGGGGAGATATTCCAGATCCAACCCATAATACAGTCCAATGGAGTTCTCCGACGATCTTAGTGGAATCATTCAAGACTTCTAATCGAGCTGAAGAAAAGGGGCCAAATGAGCTTCTTTGCATCTTACCTCTGATCCCACACATTTATAATTGATTTTACTGCTTTAGTGGTAGGAATGCCAGATGCAAAAGATTGAGCCTGGTCAAGGACGTGAGAATGATGGAAAGAGTGCTTTACATCTTAGGACCTTTTTATGGTCTCCCAAGTTTGGAAACCATCGAGAAATGCAAATAGTTTTTATGCACTTGAAATGCACAATGTCAATAATAAAGCTATTTGAAGACTGTGCCTTCAGATGAGCTTGCTATTTCCTCATCCCGTATCAGTCACCAGTAGGAGCGCATGCAACGTGAGGCCTTCCTCAGAGCAGAGGGTTTGTCCACGGTCTGCTGACCCCCATTGCTCTGAGCCAGAGGTGAGTCGGAATACCAAGGTGCAAAAAAATGGAGGAAGAAATCAGCTTACCTCATGGCAGCAAAGAAGCAGAAAGCAAGGAGCCAGGGACAAAATATAATCCCCAAGGGCAGAGCCCCGGTGAGCTACTTCCACCAGCCACATGCCACTATCACCCAGTAGTCCACTCAAACTATGAATCCAGCAAATGTACCAATCCATTGATACTGCAGGTATCAGAATCTAATCATTTCACCCCTGAACACTCTTGCATGGCCTCAGGAGCTTTTCAGGGGATATCTCACATCCAAACCATAGCAAGGACCAAGGACAAAAGACGTGGACAGCTTCCTAACACCTCTTTATAAAGATCCCATTCTTAATCCCTCTCTCAACTTAATCACTTCCTAAAGGCCTCACCTCTTAATGCCATCACAGTGAAATTTTTTATTTGAAATTTGGAGAAGATACACATTCAAACCACGGCACACTGGAACAGGCTTTTCCTTAGAATTCACCTAAACCTTAACTAGTGCATCAGGCAGACAATGCAAGTGTGTGGTGAAATCAGCAGCTTCATCTGTTTTGCAAGAAAAATATCTTCAAGATAAAGTTTAAGTTCTTGTTTCTGACTGTGGGCTCTGAAAGAGTAGATGTACTTTGGCACTCCTCTACAGTTTATTAGAGTTCTTGCCTTTGTAAAAGGTAGCTTTCCAAGACCCCACACCCCTTCCATACTCCTCTCACTTCCACACATGTGCAAGCATTATGGGTATGCATGTTCACACACACACATTAATTTATACTGACAATGGAACATATCAGGGAAGAGAAGACAAGCTGGTATTTTTCCAGAGGATGATTTTTTTTAAATGAATTTCAAGAGTAGAAAAAGTATAACAAAAGCCAAAAGAATTCCTGTAAAGAAACTGAAATTCAATAACCCATAGACATCGTGAACCAGTAATATCAAGGGGCACCAGCAACATTGAGGCTTTATAGTGTCAGAGTTAGAAAAATAACCTAAAGACAAAATTAGGGATTGAAACCTATTTGTGTCACTTATTATCTATATAACTTTAGTGAAACTTAACTCTCTGTCCAACAGTGCACTAGTCTGTAATATGGGAAAAGTAATGGTAGATATGTGTAATGGAGGTAATATTATGACTTCCCTCAGATGGTTGTTCATTGGTAAAGTGCTACTTACTTCATAGGGCTGCCTCTTAAGAATTCAATATACACAGAGCACTTAGGAGATTGGCTTATACTGAGCATTAAATAAGCATTTATTTGTATTGCTTTCATTATCAAAGAATTAAAAATGAGGGCCAGAGAAGTGGCTCAGAGGTAGAGTGCTTCCCTGGCATAAGTGAGGATCTAGATTTGAACCCCAGCACCACATACACAATTAAGTGTAGGGATAAAAAAGATGAAAAAATAAATAAAATGGACTCTCTCTTTCTCTCTCTAAAAACAAGTAAAAAAATTAAAACTGAGATTTGCTCAACAGAATTTCAGATATATGCATAGCAAACAGAGGAGAATGAGGAGATGGGCAGGGTACCAGGGGAACAGAAGGACCTTGACTCACCGTTGTGGACTGTTGAGTGTGTGGTATGCATGTGAGTTAGATCAAGAAAAAGTGCCATCAGCAAGGTAGACAGAATACTTTTGTTTTTCTAAAAGTTCAAAGTGGAGTTCCTAGAGAGATCTGGCTTGAAATTTAGTCAATGCTGAACCCAATGACTTAAGTGATTGATTGGTGCCAAATGCCTTTGATTGAGTCTGTATTAATATAAAGACTTATTTGTTCAATCCAAAGATAAAGTTTTCATTTAAAGTGAGCTTTGAACTCCCACAGACCAAAGTATTCTGTGTACTACAGTTATATCCAGCAATCTATTGATCATTATGTCATTTCCCTCCACTGACAGACTTTACATCTGCACCATTTCTAAGTGTCTATCAATTTTCTGTCTCACAGGTGTTAATATTATATACATATATAGATACACACAAACATCACTTTTACCAATAATAAAAGAGAGACTTACTACTCTTTCTTAAACTGCGCAACAATGTCCATTAACTCTAGAACATTGATTTTTAAACTGAGGATGTTACCATTTATTTCCAATGACTTCTATATGGGAAGGCATAATTTTTCCTCTTACTGTATTTATCATGGATATATTTTTTTGCAATTTTGATTGTTCCTCATATATAGCTCCTGGTTAATTTGTTCTATATGAAAACTAGTTGAGTAATTAATTAGAAGTTTGAAGATGATGCTATTAGTTTCTAAAATACATAGTCAAAATAATTTGTCCCAACTTGGAAGTTAATTTGAAGTACTCTTATAGTGCTTTAAGCTCTAACCTCATATATATTGTTATGACTTGGATATGAGGCATCACCTAAAGCTCAATTATGGGACAATACAGAAATGTTCAGAGGTGGAATGATTAGAAGCTGGGAGCTTTGACCTAATGAGTGGATTAATCAATTTGATGGGTTAATAATTTGGATGGATTAATGAGTGGTAACTTTAGGCAGGTGGGGCATGACTGGAGGAAGGTCACTGGGAGAGTGCCCTTGGGGATTATATTATCTCTGAGTCTTAATATTCAGGCTGTCTCTGCTTCCTAGCTGGCATGAACTGAGCATCTTTGTTCCACCACACCTTTCCACCATGATGTTCTGTCTCACTTTGGACCCAGTGCTATGGAGTAAGCTGACTATGGACTGAACCTCTGAATTCATCCATGAGCCCAAATAAACTTATCCACTATAAAGTTGTCCTTCCCTTTTGGTCATTGTAACAAAAAGCTGACTAAACCACATATCAACTTTCAAAAATGACAGTGATATTTTATATTCATATATATATATATATATACATATATATAGCACTTTGCAAGTAAAAAGTACTAAGTTATTTTTATAAGACTTGTGTATAGCAAATGTTTAAAAATGGGTTGTTAACAGCATGAATGGAGGCAAGGAACAGAGAAATAATTGCTTCCCCCACCCCATCCAGTACTCATTAAATAATTATTATGTTGTTGTTGCTTTAATTAGTAAAACTTTTTAAAGTTCTAGTTAGTTCTTTTTTACTACAAATGGAAAGACAAACCAGGAGAGGGAATAACCTTGAGCTCTACATCATATTTATTATCCTCACTGGTGAAGTGAGTAAGTGAGTGCAGAGCTGTGAAATTCCAGTGGGGGAAAAATTATCCTGTTTGAAAAGGAAGTGCTGACATATCGACTAAAATTAGACAAAAATATAATGGCTGAGATTTTAAAATTATTTGTAAGAAGAAAACTAAACAGACAATTATGTAATCTTCTGCACAGTTCATAAGTAGTTCCCACTGATCCAAAAAAGTATCTATGTTTTTAAATATAATTCAACTAGTGTCACAACAGTCTAAGCAATCAACTACAGAAACAAATAAATGATAACCGAACAGGAAATTAGTACATTTTACATTTGTATCATGACATCATGATTATGATTTTGCTACAAACTTCATATTCAGTAATTCAATTCGTTAGTAATTTTTAGATGATTTTACAAGTAGTTTGAGAGTCTCTAGATCCCTTAATGGATTTGAAACACACATATATTTAGTAAAAATCTGAAAATGATAAAATACAATGAGATAAAATATATATTATCCTGAGAAAATCTGAGGATTTAATATTGTTAAAATATTTCCACAGTGTTGATTGACAAAAAAATGCATGCCAATGACAATCAGATCTCTCTTATGACCACAGATAATGATAGTGTAGTATATGGGTAAAAAGCTGGAAGAAAGAGTTTAAATGTTTTTGGCATATGAAAGTGAAATTTGGTCATGAACTAGATTCATATAACATGATTTGAAAATTGCACAATGTGTACATGCATTAAAGATCACATGGACCATAAATAAATTTTATATATCACTTAACAAAATGAATTTAAATTAAAACCCAAGTAAAGCATTTGCACAATAAAATAATAGTTTTGATAAGACATTAATACAATGTAAAAGGCTTTGCAAGGTAATAGAAACAACTAATTTGTGTGGGAGACCATAAACAAGGCCAGGGGAAGACCAGGTTGAATGGCCATCATGAACACTGAAAAAAACATATTTCAGAGACTTCCAATTTCCAGCCAATCACATAACAAACATGGAAGTCATCACACTCATCCTTATAACAAAGAAAGGTGAACCTACTATTCAACAACTTTGATCTTTCAAAGAATTTAGTCACACAGCTAACTGCTATCCTCAAAATTGCAGAGACAGGCAGAATCCCAACTTAGCTGAGCAGAAGCCCCGGAACAAAAGTAGGAACCAGTAGCAGGGTAGTATGGCCTAAATTGTAATTGACAATTGCTTGAAGTTCATGTGGATAAGTCTGAGAGTTAAAAATGCCAGGGAGAGGCCAGGCTTCCAGGGACTCACACTTTGATAAGTTTAACCTCCAATAACCCTACTATATTCTTTTCTTACAGGAAAGATATGAGAAAAGTAGCTGTTTTTAACTCTGAGGCTCCTAGTCAGATGGTGGGACTACATTCCAATAAACTCATCACAAGGTGAGGATACCATAAGTCAAAGATCCATTTAAAACACCTAACATGGAAAACCATCACTTAGTATCATAGGACGCCATAGAGTAGCAATCATTTCACTCCTAACAGTATGGTTGACAGGGAGCTGTGGCTCACGGCCACAGCCAGTATCATCCCACAGGTCATAGCCTGGGAGAAGATCCAAATTTAAAGTTCCAAGAATGGTTTCTACTAAATGTGTATCATTTTCACACCCCCATGAAGTTGAAATGTCATGTAATATCCTTTTTTAAGACAGAGAGAGAGAATTAATTTTTTATTTGTTTTCATGTGTTTTTTGTTTCTCTAACCCTTAGTTGTGTATACGGTGCTGGAGTTAGAACTTGGGTCCTTGCACATGCCAGGCAAGCACCCTAACTGTTGAGCCACTGCTCCAGCCCCAGCCTATTCTTATTAATAAGGCCTATCCACAAGAGAAATTATTTTGCCAGAGCTAACCCATTGGGATTTTATTGAAGCCCTTCCTGACCCTGGGAAAAGGAAACACACAATTCTAGCCCCCTCAGATATCCTGACCCTCCTAAAGGAGTGGGAGACTAATAAACACTTGTGAGTTCACAATCCAGAGGCACAGGCATACCAAAGACAGACCTAACCCTAAAACCATAAAAAATTGCCCTTCCCCCAGCACCTGGTGGCTACATCACCAATATGCCGCAGTTCTCCTTAAGAAACCACTTCAACAAAGGGGAAAACTTCTGAACACATACCTCACTCCAGAAGATACACAGCAAATAAGCTAACAAAACTGTGCCCCACATCATATCCCTTTAGAGAATATCAGATTAAAACAAAGTTAGATTCCACTGCACACATATTAAAAAGGATTAAATTCCAACACTAACAGTATTCGTAGTGGGAGGAGTGAATAAGGACATGAAAAATTTCTTACTGTGTAAATTCTGCTCAGTTTTTCTGTAAACTTGAAACTACTCACAATAAAAAAGACATTTTATTTAAAGAATAAATAAATAAGGCCAAATCCTGGTAATAGGAAAAATAAGAAAAGAAGAAAATCCATTTTTTTGCCTAAAAAAAAAGGTGTCCCTAACACATACACATAAATGTACGTTGGTAGATGATTGATCAGCTTGATTATCCTATGCTACTTCTTAAAATAGCAGATAGTAAAAATAATGGTGAACCTCTTGCTTTTTCTTATTTAATTCAAATTATATTATTTTTTCACATATTTCTGTTTGTAAAATAATACATGTGTTAGGGTCCTCTATTCCATAGTAATAAAAATGCAAGAAATTCATTTCGTTCATTTTTAAACTGTTTATGTTCAACAGTTGAACATTTTCATGTAGTTTAACTCTGTTGGCAACAAATACTACTACTATAATTTCTGCCAGTAAAGTGTCTGGATTATTCTTTTTAATACCTTAAGTAATAAAAATATTTATGGCTTGTGCTTTTCCCATTGGTTATAACTGACAATGAGAGATGTAGTAAAATATGATGTGGTTTAAAAGGTGCTAATTAAGCTATAAATGACGACAACATCTTGACTCTGAAGCTTGTGAGTCACTTGTAATTCAAGGGTTGCAGTATTTTTTGGTAAGCCCTCATTGTGGAGTCATCCTAATGGAAGTAGAATCTCATCTGTCTGGAATTAACAAGGTGTGGTTCTGCCCAGAGGCAGAGGAATGGACTGATTGATCTCAGGGAGGTTCTTCCCAGCAGAGGGTCTCAGATATTTAAAACTTGCAACTAAAATATGCTGACTGTAATTGTTCTGCCCTTGATCCCTCCTCTTCATCCATTATTAAGTGACACCTTCACTCCTTTGCACTTTCCCAACTCCTTTCAAGTTCCCTATCCTCACTCAGTTCCCCTTTAACAGTAATTCTAGTGCTGATTGAACAGGACAGAAGAGGTGAAAGAGGGTACACAATCTGAACACACTAAAGAATTGTAAATTCCAGCCAGTGAATCTATTTCCTTAATATAATTCAAAAGAATGAAGACAAGGAAAGCGCTCAGGTTAGAACCTATGTTAAAGAAATAGAAATTCTAATTACCATGCTCCATGGAGATGGCACGCATCCACACTTGCACATATGCAGATATAAGAACATATGTGTGTGCGTACACATGCACATGTAATTAGAGAAGATTTGTGTAGACATTCTGTAACCTGGAATTTCACTGTCATTCGCCAAAGTTGGTGAATGACAGTCACATCTTGAGACTCGCTGTGAAGGAAACCAGATGGCAAGCAAAATGGCGGTGACTCAGGAAGGCAGCCAATAGGAAGGGGTAGGATGATTGCTAATAGAAAATGTTGTTGGGAGTGCAGATGATGAATGATAGATCGATCGAATAATAGATAGAAGGAATTCTTCCCACCCCATTTTCCCTACCCCACATCTTTACAGGACTGAGAAATTAAACTTCACATTCAGTTTTGCAGTTTTCATGTCATGCTTTATAGTAATAATAGAATTTTCTTGACTATTATTAGCAGCAATAGTTCTTATATACTAATAAACACTATTTATATAATGTATATGTATATATATATATATATATTTCCATACAAAAGTATATATGTATATATGTGTAGCACATATACTTATTTCTCCATATATACTCTATAAGGACAACGGTTCTTATATGCTATGCTGTATTATTTATATATATGTATATATATATATATACACACACATATATAATACACACATACATATATATATAGATGTACAGATATGCCACTCAATTCAAAAAGCATTGCTTGACCTAGGATTTTATGTTGAATAGTCCACTTAGCGAAGTTTATGTTTCCAGAATCATTTGATGTGGCTCTGTGAGGGGGGACATGCCCTTGGCTTTATATTTGATGGCCGTGGTCTCTGTGGGAATTGCTGTCATTTCAGCTGAGCCATAGCTGGCTGGCAGCACATGTGGCAAATGCAGAGCAGCCACTTGTGCTTTGGGATTTTCCAGCCTAACAGCCTCCCACTTCATCATGTACTTGGAAGCAACACTATTTAAGTGGGTGGTGGAAGTGGCCATGACAGGAAACGGAACCTAGAAGTGATGGTGAAAAGACTATATATTTCCTTCCCATCTTCCATTCTTTCTTTCCTTCCACCTTCTTTCTAATTTCCTACCTTCCTTTATTCTTTCCTCTTTTTTTTAAGAGACAGAGGGATAGTGAGAGAGAAAGAATCAATTTTATTTAGTTTTTCATGTGGCTTTCATTGCTCAGACACTTGGCTGTGTACATGGTGCTGGGGTTTGAACCCACGTCCTCGTGCATGCCAGGCAAGCACCACAACCACTGAGCCACCACTCCAGCCCCTATTCTTTTCATCTTGAAAAACAAATAAAACAATAATATCTTTAATTTCAATGTCTATTAACATAAAACAGATATAAGCATATTTTCAAAAGCAAAGTTCTCTCCAACTATTAGAAATCTTTCTTTTATCTGTGCTACTATTCAGGAAAAAGAGAGGCATCCACTTACCCACAGTTATATGATAACACGAGAGAAGATGCAGAAATACCCTGTTTCTGGGAACAATCTAAAAATTAATTATTTTACTAAATCTTCCATTCTCTCAATGAATTTTTGCCACCAATATTTTAACACTCACCTATCATCTGTATGACATGAGAAAATGAAGCGCTATGAAATCATTATAAAACCATGATTTTGTGGATGTCACCCCAGCATAATCTCTTGATGGCATTTACATGTGCTGCTGGTAGTTGACCCCCACATGCTAGATCCTGCCACTGTTCCTCTTGTAACTAACGCCTATTGGCTCACCTACAGTTGTCTTTCTCCCTTCTGTTCATCCCACTAACCCATCAACTCCACAGCTCTCCAAGCAAACTCATCTCCATATTTCCATTTAGATTTATGTTCTTTTCATTCCCTCTCATGTCTATTTTATTTAGTTTATAATTTCTATAAAATAATAGTTTAAACTTATTGAAAGGTTGATTCATGTTGATACCAAATTTACCTGGAATTTGTGATGTATCCTTAAACTTAAACCTTATTCTACATATTATATCTTAAACTTAAACCTTGCTTTATTTCTCTGCACTCTCCCTGAAAAACAGAGAATATAATGTTGGGCACTTGATAAGTATCGATAACTAATTCTTCTACCTTAAGATATATATGAGCCAACACACCGATTTCCATCTTCCCTTCCATCATCTCAGTTTAAGTCTTAATTGTAGCAAAAAACAGATAATGGAAATTCAATTTGGTGATTGAAAAGAGGACATTATTAATTTTTTTGTAAAGAGTTTTTTTGTAAAGAGAGAAGTTCAGTGAGAGAGAGAGAGTGAGAGAGAAAGAGACAGAATCAATTTTATTTAGTTTTTCATATGGCTTTCATTCCGACACTTTATTGTGTACTTGGTGCTGGAGTTTTTGAACCCATGTCCTCGTGCATGCCAGGCAAGCACAGTAACCATTGAGCCACGCACAGCTCCAGCCCCAGGATGTTATTTTTTTATACATAGAAAAAGCCCATGTCTAAAACAAAGTTTTTTAAAATTCATTTTATAATAGACTAGTTGCCTGCCGTCTATGAAATATTTGGGATATGTGATAACCTCTTGTACTCTTTTCGTTTGTTAAAAGAGAGAGAGAGGGACAGAGAGAGAAAGAGAGAAACAATTTTATTTAGTTTTTCATGTGGCTTTTGTTGCTCTAACATTTTGTTGTGTACGCTGTGCTGGAGTTCAAACATAGGTCCCTGAGCATGCCAGGCAAGAGCCATATCTTCTCAGCCACCGCTCCAAATCCTCCTGAACTCACTTTTAATGCAATACAGAAAATATGATCCATAGAGAATACAAATTGTGAATTGCAAAATAGAAGTTGGGAGCCCATAAAAGACCATCTAGATTCATCGTCTCTCTCTTGAGTCAAATTTACTCTTCCCATTTATTTTTGCCATTATGCCTTTAAACATGTGAAGTTTTTACAATATAGTAAATGGAAAGAAATCTGCACTGAGTCCTTGTATTAGTGTGCTTAGACTGATATAACAAAATACCATAGGTGGGGCGATTAAACAACAGAAATGCATTTCTCACAGTTCTGGTGACTGGCAAGTCCAAGATCAAGGTGTTAATGGAGCTGATTCTTCAGTGAGAGGGCCCAT
The DNA here is from genome assembly GCA_004027875.1 of Aplodontia rufa. Lineage (NCBI taxonomy): Eukaryota > Metazoa > Chordata > Mammalia > Rodentia > Aplodontiidae > Aplodontia > Aplodontia rufa. The sequence continues at coordinate 68,992 of PVKS010003779.1, read as the reverse complement.
CCTGGTTTGTAGGTGTCCACCTGCCCAATTTGGCCTCTCAAGGTGGAGGGAATAAAAGGGAAGGTAAATTCTCAGTGCCTTTGCTTAAAGGTTATTAATCCCATCACGAGGTCCTGTTTGCATGATCTCATCTAAACCTAATATTTCCCAAAGGCCTCCTTTCCAAATACCATCATATTGGGGATGGGGCTTCAACATACAAATTTTTGGGGAATCACAATTCAGTCTGATTCAAATAATATGACACAGCCCTCACTGTTAAAACTTCTAGTCAAGACTTAGAGTGACACAGTGCCTACCAGGCACCTGTGATCATGATGAATCTTTTGCACATATCCCTCCTTCCATATTCTTGACAACTGTCTGATGCCGTTACTATAATCATTCTCCTATTTGAGAGAAAGAAGTTGAAAAACAGAGAGAATTAGCAGCTTTTCTTGGGTTATAGCACTAGCAAGTGACAAACAAAATCACGTTTCAAGTTCAAGCAAATTGCCCTTTGGACCTATAAAGGCAAACCTAAGCTTTAAGGCCTCCATCCTGCAGGAAGAGCCTCAGGTATTGCCTAACATTTACTCCCTCTGTGCTAAGACCATGATTTATAGTTGCTCACTCTATGCAGAATCCGTTTTCAGTTTTTAAAATTTAGTATCCTTCGTGCAAGCACTGGCTTTCCTTCTTGCTGACCCCCGGCTTTCTTCTCTGGCCTTGTAAGACATTTTCACTTCTGGCCATTTTTTTCTTTCCTTCACTTCCTCTTCTCATTCCCTCTTTACAACTTTTCTGTCTCCTCTCCCATACTGCTATCCTCAAATGAGTGAGTTTTAGGAGAGCATGAGTCCTAAACCAACTCTTCATTTCATTTATTTTCTTTGCTAGAGTTTATTGATTTATTTAACATTTAGGTTTCTGGGTTTTTTCACCTGACCTAAAACCTACTCACTGTTTTATCAAAATCACAGAGGAACTTGCCCTAAATCTGGGTTTGTGTTTACATGACTGAGGATGGAGACTTCATTCCTAACCATTTGACCTTGGACTGGCTACTGCTTACTTGGACTTCAGATTTCTTACGTGTAAAATGAGGAAAATATTATCTACCCAAACAACTTCATCCAGTTTTGAGGAATGTCAAGTAGAGCAATACATTAAGGGAAAAGTCTTTGTAAATATTAAAGTCTCAAATTAATAAAAATGGTAATTGACATGCCTTTAAAAAGTTAGTGTTTGAAGGGCTAAAATTTATCTCCCACCATCTTTTTCTCTTTCCAAAAATGGCCACTTGTAATATTGTTTTTATTTATTTATATATGCATTCATTTAATTATTTTAACAACAAACCTGTATTTAGTAAAACTCTACTATGTCTACCTCTCCTAAGTATACTGTGAAGTACAGGATACTCAAGATATAGAAAACATCTTATCATGGTCCTTCAGAGAACTAATGTTCTAGTGGGAGTGGCAGAGGACACAGAAAATTGAAAGAGTCAGCAACAGAAACTCCACTATTAAAAATGTCCAAGGGCTGGACACAGTGGCACATGCCTGTAATCCCAGTGGCTTGGGAGGCTAAAGCAAGAGGATCATAACTTCAAGGCCAGCCTCAGTAACTTAGTGAGACCCTCAATAACTTAGTGAGATCCTATCTCAAAATAAAAATAAAAAGGGATAAGGATATGGCTCAGTGGTTAAGTACCCCCAGGGTTCAATCCCTGGATCCAAAAAATATATAAATAAGTAAATAAATTAACAGATTTGTCCAGGGTGATGCATTTAAGGGCACCTCCCACTGTTTATTCCACATCCACCTCTTCTTCAACACGGATTTTGGGGTTTAAAGGAAGTTAAGGCAGTTCCTCATATCGGAGTCAGCAACTTTGCTCTAGAAGAATTTCTCCATTGTCATGTTCACGTATTCTTTAATTTGGGGTGATTTTCAACTTGTGGATAGGAGGGTAGGGTCAAGGTAACAGGGATTTAAGAATTGGACCAATGAGGGTTGCAGAGCAAGATACCAAGCACCTGGTGATTGAGGACTGAGAAAATAATCTTAAAATCCCAGGAAAAACTTTTGATGCAATGACAACTTCAGGAACACATTCGAGTAAAGCATGTGAGCAAGGTTTTGAATGGAGACCTACTGCATACCTGTCAATGGTTATCTGAGGCATTTCAGTATATTCCTTCTATTTCCAACTTGTAAATATGAGGATCATTCATTACATAAGGGAATCAATGTAACTACCGAAGAGTGTCAGCTAACCTGAATTTTCTTAATTCCTTTCAAAGAAGTAAAGTACTATTTTGGATGGGATCAATCTTTTGACAAAATCTAATACATTTTTATGTCTATCACTTAAAAGAGTTTAATTGCTAAAATAAATAATCTCATCAACTTACTGCTAGAGCTAGGCTTCTGTGTTGAGACATGTTTAGAAACAGTATCGCTGACATTTTGGGAAATAAAGAACTCTTAGAAATGTTTCAGCATAGGTCCTTTTTTTTTTTCTAAGAGAGAAGGACAGTGACAGAGAGAGAGAGACCAAGAGAATCAATTTTTATTGAGTTTTTCACATGGCTTTCGTTGCTCTGACACTTGTGCACCTGGGTGCTGGGGTTTGAACTCCTGCACTTGCGCATGCCGGGCAAGCACCTTACCCACCGAGCCACCCCTCCAGCCCCAATTTTTTTGTTTTTAGTTGCAATCTTTTAATGAAAGTATCACTAAGTTACTTGGGAGGATGTGATCAGTTCCTAGCTGGCTTTAGATTTTACTGCCTTGCTAATGTCCATCTTCATACTGGATCGTTTGTGTATGTCATTTGGAAAGGAATTGTAGCCCATAACAGGTTTCAGGAACCTTAGCCGAAAACCTGGGCCCAGCTCAATGAAGCTGTCAATAGAGTTCTCAGCAAGTTGTTGGTCCCCCAGTAAGTGTTTAGTATCTGGAATAATAGTTGATTTTTTAAAGTAGAAAAGTAAATAGGTATGTCCTGATGTGATTTGACATATTCTTTTTGGTTAGAAATTTTCAAGTCAGAAGAGTCAAAGTGAAAATCATGTAAATCAATAAAGAAATATTGTATTATTCTCCTGTTTTGCAGATTTGAATTCTTCCAGAAATCATTCATAAAATTTGCACATTGTTTCATGTGCTTCGAAAAAATCTATTCCTGTATCTGTTCTAAGTATGAGCAAAGACTATAGTAGGAAGTAAATTTTGGTAAAACTCTTCAGAAAATGACCAGGAAAAAAAGAAAATGCCCTTCCCAAGCAAGGCTTAAACAAATGGGTTTAAAAAATTCATAACCTCCAGCACCAAGTAAAACATGCTTGTTTTCCATTTATGGTATAATCTATGGCAATGACTTGTTTATTTATTTATTTATATTGGTACCAGGATTGGACCCAGGAGCGCTTACCCACTGAGCCACATCCCCAGGCCTTCTTATTTTTTTTATTTTCAGAGAGGGTCTTGCTAGGTTGCTTAGGGCCTCACTAAATGGCTAAGGCTGGCTTTGAACTTGCAGTCCTCCTTCCTCAGTCTCCCAAGCTGCTGGAATTACAGGCATGAGCCACCCAGGCCCTGCTGTGGTAGCAACTTATGTTTACGTTACCAACTTGATCCAGGTGCGTGGTAAATAGTGTGCTCAGTGCCGTAATGGTCAGCTAGTAGACCTCCAGAGTGAAGGTTCCTTAGGATCCACTGACATCTGTCCTCTTGGCATCCTGACATTTCATCTCAGCTTCATCCACTCTTCAGACTTCTGTTCCCTTTCTCTGCCTATCATTTAAATATAAATACATCTCTAAGTTGTGTTCTAGATTTCTCTATTCTTTCTTGGCATGTTTTCCATTGGCGGTTTATCTGGCATCATGACTTCCCTGTATGTCATGACTAATCCCAACCTCTACCAATCCAGATGAGGTCTGGTTGAACTTTACCTAAAAGTGTCCAGCTGCTACATATTCTCTTTCTCATGACTCTCATTTTTGGGGAATAGCTCTTCCATTTAGTGACCCAGCACAGCACAGAAATCTGTGCATTATATTTGATGGCTCCTTCTCCCACATGCTGCATATCCAATCACCCAGTGGTGTCTGCAGTACTTTCAAAATATTTCCTGGGTCGATCTGTTTGCCTACTCTCTCTACTGCTTATTTTATACAAATGTGAACCTATCTGCCTCCCTTCATCCCTCCTTCCTCTCCTTTTTCTTTTCTTTTTAGATAGGGTGTACAGTTTATCTAAGTTGCTTATGTTGTCCTGGTTGACCTTGAACTCCTGGGCTCAAGCTATCCTTCTGTTTTATCGCTCCCAGTGAGTGGGATTACAAGGCATGCCATTCACTCCACCAAAATATTATTCCTTTACGGGATTACTGCAACAGCTTTTCAAAATATTACCCTTCTATATCTTTGTAGCAAGCAGAATAGCAGCCTCTTCCCATCTGCCACTCAAAACGTCCCTGCCCTAATCCTCAGAACCTGAGAATGAGCTACCTTGTGAGGCCAAACATTCTTTGCAAATACGTGGTGTAAGGTTAAGGGCCTTGAGTTGAGGGGCATGTCCTGGATTACCCAGGTGGGCCCAATCAAATTACATATATCTTTAAAAGTGGAGGACCTATTTGGGAACTGTTTTGTAACTAAGTAGAAGTCAAGTGTGTTACTATTCGAGTTAGGGAAGGGGTAAGGGAGAGATTGGGATCTGCCTCTTAATAGAATTGGACATTTTCACTCTGTAACCACTCCTTTCTGCCTGTTTCCAGGGTCTCCCTTTGTGCTGTCCTCAGAGACGTTCCTTCCTGCTGACTGAGGACTCTTCCTCCCCGTCTTTTGTCACTCCTCCATGTGGTTTTAAGCACCCAGGTGATATGCTCTATCATCTCCTTTCTCCTTTTTCTGTACATGTGGCTTTGTGCTTTTGTTGTGGGTGTCTCTTTATATCATTTTAAGATGCTGTAGGAGGGAGTTTAGCTAAATGAATATGTTCAGTCTGCCATGTGGAAACAAGCCCCTCCCCCATTATCAATTTTCTTTCCTTTCCAGACCCTTCAAGAAAATTAGTTCTATCCACTTGCTTCTTTCTGAATAGGCAAGTATGAACCATATCCTCTTAATTAAAGGTCAGGTGTAATCATGACAATTTGTATACAACCAATGCACTTTTGAGATCTAATGACTTTCTCATCTATAGAAGATTTATGTAAAATGCAATTGCAAAAGTCATGGGTGAAGAGATGAAAGGGATCCCAAATCTCTGTTCCCCCAAAGAAGCTGAAAACCTGAAAGATTTAACAGAACACAGATTTTTAATTTAAATAAAAGAAAACCCCCTACTTTCTGCTTTGTAAAGAGCACAGAGGGTTTCAGTTTTAAGCAGGAAATTTAAGGTCAGATGTTAAAACCCAATATCTGATTACAGTCGATTGTCACCCTTCCTTAGCTCCATACTTTACAGTCAGTACATACATAACTTTAACCTTCCCTCACTTTTTGGAGAGCAGCCAGGCTTAAAAAGCATGTTTTCAAAGCACTTGAATATAATCTTGTCTGAAATGCAAAATGTGGTTTCTCTTTTAACATCTGTGGTATCCTTTAATATTTTCCCTACGTGCTCATGGCTTTGGTGGCTTCCTGGGGAGGGGTAGTGGAAGCCAAGTGCAAAAACAAAGGGGGATAGGGTAGGGAAATGTATGAAAGGCACCAATAATGACCATTTTTCTTAAATATAAACCAAGTCTTTTAAAATCCTTTCCAGACTGAGTCTTAGACCTCTCTATAATTTTTTAAGATCAACTCAAATTTTATTCAAGTAGGACATTTGTCTTTATTTTGGCCCCAATTATGGGTGTTATGAAGTCACTATTAATCAGTTTCAAAAATTTTTGTGAGAAAAGATACTCGATTTTAAAATATAAGTGTGTTTAATGGAAGCCTTCAATCATAAATTATAAATTTTAAGAAAAACAGAATTTTCAGTGAAACCAATCCTGAGTGACTCTTAAGGTCACTCTGCTACTTGAGCCAATAGTCCTTGGAGTAAATGATGTTATAGTCATTGTTACAAGAAACATGACACCTTCCAAGGAAGAATCCTCATGACAAATCTAAATACTCTCATGCAAGTGATAGTCAACAACTTGATAAAAATGTACATAGATGAATTAAAGGAAGGCATACAGAAGGAGCAGTGGAAAAGTTTTTGGTTATGTTTTATATGATAAAAATCAAGGCATAATTAATTTTATTCCTTTGAAAGTAACAATAAAATCTCAAGTTGGAATATTATCAGACCTCTATGGAGAATGTCCTTTGATCTCAGTTTGAGAATAAAAGAAGAGCAAATTAACAAACAGCACAATTGATCAAAAAGTTATTGGTGAGCATTCCCAGGTGACATTTCCTGCAGTACGAGAGAAGCTAACAAAACCCTGCCTTCCGTGCATTGCATAGACCGCAACCTGCCATCTCTGCATAATTATAAAAGTAAGAGTTAGGCATGATTAGTTTGACAAAGAGATAATGAAAAAATGTTCTGACCCATTCCTAGCTTGTCCAAGAAACATTGACCAGAGGAGGACACATCTAGACACACTGTAATTTACAGGTGCAGCTACTACATCACCATTCATTTTGGCCAGTGTTCAACTTAGAACTACTCATGAGAGGATTTAAAATTACACTTCATCTCTGCTATCAAGGTGACATGTCACTCAAAGTAGTAAAGTGAGGTTCAAAAGCACCTTTCAAGTTGCCTTGAACAGGTTCTTCAGAGAGGCAGAAGCAATAGCCTATGTGCATATCCTCTCTATAAAGACAGATGAGAGGACAGGGGATTATTATGGGAATTGGCTAACGTGATTATGGGATCTGGGAAGTCCCACTACAGTTCCTATGTAAGCTGGGGATGCTGGGATGCCAATCACGTTGCTCAGTCTACATCTAAAATCCTCAGAACCGGGGAAACAAATGGAGCAACTCCAACTCTGAGGCCAAGGGCATGAGAATCCAGGAGAATTCTGATATAAGTTATGGAGACCAAAGGCCAGGAAGCCTGGAGTTCTGATGTCCAAGGGCAGGTAAAAAGAGTGCCCCAGCTTCAGGAGAGGGGACAGAGGGCTCATTGATCCTCTGCCTTCAGGTTCTGTCAGGCTCCCAGCCCAGGGCTTGCTTGGCCACCTTGGTGGGGCTCCATTCCTTGGGCTTGAGGTGAGGCAGAACATCATGGTGGTGGCATGGCTTCAGGGAGCCCGGAGCTCAAGGCATCATATTGGGGAGCAGAGCAGAGAGTGAAAATTCCATACCAGATACAGACTATATACCGCAAGGGCATGCCCCCAGTGACCCACCTTCCTCACGTCACAGTTGCCAGCTAATCCCTGTCAGGGGATTAACTCATTGATTCGTTAAGGCTTTCATAATCCAATCATCTCATCTCAGCCTTCCCAAATTGTCCCATGTGAGCTTTTGGGGACACCTTACATTCAAACCATAACAGAAACTATTCTATAAGCCCTTATGTTTTCACATATACTGTAACAACAGAGGTCAGATACAGGTTTCATTTGATTCATACATTTATCAAAAAATGCTGTCACCATTCACAGTTTGACATCTTTCTTTCCAGGCATGCTTGCCTTTATAGGAAGCAGTGGTAGGTACAACCTAACTCTGTATTCTTCAAATGTTAACAGGTATCAAGTTAATGAAATGCAAAATTTGGATTTTCTGGATGGCATCAGGTTTCTATTTCATTCTTCGGTTTCCATTTAAATCCTTAAAGAATACTTAAAATAGCTGGATGCTGGCCTTTTGCCCTAATTGTTGAGTTCCATTCAAGTACCACCATGTCCCCTCCTTGTACCTTCTGCCCCATTGGTCACAGGAGGTTCTCATGAAGCTGGTTGAGAAGGGGATGCTTGGCTTACTTGGGAGGCTACTGTGAGTGGCCAGTCTACCCGGGTTACCTTCCTGGGCTTTAAAACCGCAGGAATCCTCACGCCACATGGCTACCACCAGTAAGGCAAAGGTCCTTTTCTGACATCTTAGACTGTCTATAGCAAACGTCTTAAATCCTCTTGATTCTTTTCAGTTTCCATTTGAAGCTTTTCATGTTCACACCTGTCCTCATGCGGCTTGCTTCCTTCAGGGTCCTCTGTTGACTCAGCTACCCCTTGCACTCTGGTTTTACCTTTAGATGTTTCTAGGGCCGGACTGCCCTTGGCCTCTGACACTCTTGCTCCCAGCTTGCTTAGATTACTCCTCTACTTGATGGACACCTCGTTTGAGTCACCATCCATTTGACCAGGCTCTGATGGTGACACATTCAGGTGGATCAGCTTCTAGGCTGACCTTGCATACTTACAATGTTGGACAATGAGAGATTTCTTTCCACAGGGCAGTGTGAGCACCATTTGGAATTTTTACAGTAGATTAGTAGTCCTGTATTTTGCTTGAGTTACTTTCTGGGTTCCACTGTCCACCAAGTTGAAGTCTTCCTCTGTGACATGGTGGAGACTTTTGCCATGTTCTGAATGGCTGTCAAAAGAATACGAATGAGAACAATGATATGACCAGTTCTGCTTCAGTGTGATCATTTATATAACCCAAACGCACAAAGCAGGTCACTATTTTGAAACTGACTTACAGGTTTATGAGAAAATCTAAGTAGGTACCATTTTATTTGACATTGTATCAGGCAAAAGATTAAGCCCAATATTTTCCTCAAGAAATGATGTCTTTGAAGAATATTTACATGCAAAAGAATTCAATGAAAATTAAGGGAAAACAGAAAATGTATAAACATTTAGACCAGTTATAGGGAAATTGATTTTCAAAGAAGCACTTAAAAATAAAGATAGGAAAAATAGGAGGCATACTCAGTGTCATACACTGCAGAGGGTGGATTTGTTTTTGGACAGGTTTGGATAGCTCACTAACCTTCTGTCTTCTAAATTTCCAATTAAAATATGAGCACTGGGAGCAGGGGAATGTGTTTGTTTACACTTGGCAAAAATTGATTTCCTGTTTCTAAGAAAAAAAGCTTTTCAAAGACTTTTTGGACTTCAAATAGCTCTTGCAAAACAATATTTTGATGAGCTAAGTGTAAATGAATCAGAAACATATGGATCGGATTTCCATCAAGATACACATGGGTTTCAACATACACTAAAGAGAAAGCCTAGTACCGTAGAACTGATAAAAGCCAAAATTCAGTAAATTTTTCAAAACTTGTTTTGAGACACCTTATGTCTCAATTAAAACATTCAAGGTTTTTCCTCTGTTTTTAGGAAATCTATGAAAAGTAGGTGATATTTTTCCCTATTGGGAAAAAAGTCAAGTTTTAACAAGTTGGTTTCAAAGTAATATTATCACCCCATCCAAAATAATATTACCATTGCATCTACCTATCAGAAGGCATGACTCCATCTCCTGAGCCACCAACAGAAATTTTCATTCCATTCTATTTTCCTAACTTTTGAGCAGAAATAACTAAGAAAGGGAAAATACAAAATGAAATTCATATTTACTAAAACTTGCATGTTCTGCTATACCTATCTTTGCATCCCATAAAGGTAGCCTCAAAATCTTTCTGAAACTCTTTTCTTTAGTAATTAATCTCATGGTTATGCCACCTTCTTTCCTGGGTAGTATTATTTGAAACTACTTTGGGAACTACCTTGAAAGAAGGTGTTATGATACTTAATAGTTTGTTACAAGAAATTCTTACCCAGAAAAGTGATAATTACATGGTTAACCCAAGACTCTGAAGTTTGTGAAGCAATAATATGAGAGATCTCTCTCTTAGTCACTCACTCAGAAACTTGCAACAGATGTTGTTATGGGCTTTTTTTCCTCTTAGAATTTGCACATTGATGTCATAAATGCAGTGCTTCAGAATGCAATTGAATTTGGAGAAAGGGCCTTTGAAGGGTAAAATCAATATAAAATAAGGTAATTAAGACATAAACACAGAAATTAAGATCATATGAAGACACTGGGGGAAGATGCCCATCCTTAGGCCACAGAAAAAATCAGCCCTTGAATACCTTGATACAAACTTCTAGTCTCCAGAACTGAGAGAAAATCAATTTCCATTATTCAAGCCATCCCTGTCTGTGGCACTTTCTTATGGCACCCCTGGCACACTAACACATTGGGGGAAAACATTTGCCACCCCCCCACCTTTCATAAATGATTATGATACTTAACCACAGGACAAAGTCCAGCGTTGCCCTCCTATAAGCCTAGAAGATACCTTCCAAGACTCTGAACTCCTGACCATGGTGCAGGTCACCCAGATTTCATGGCTGGGCCTCACTATGGAGCGGCACACATGAGGAAGAGCTCCGGAGCCACAGCAGAGCCCCGGTCAGTGTGCAAACTGATCTCAACTCCTCTCACACAGGTCTCAAATCCATTCCTTTCCTTGAACAGATTCTGGTTTTTTGCTCATTTCTCTTGGACTCAGTTAATATTAGATTTTCAGCTTTAAAGCCAGAGTTAGGGCTATTTCCTCAGTCATGGCCTGATACTTGTATTCTGTTCTCAAATCATGCAACCAACAGATGCACATTAAGTCCTGTTTGCCTCTGATTATACTGAGAGCACTGGGTGCATTTGTGCCAGGTGATAGCTTAGCTGCCACACTGTGTCACCACTTCCTCTTCCTCTTCCTTTGTGAGCTGGGTCTTGTCTGCCCATTGAGGTCCACTGTCCTCTCCAGCACACCTGGATGTCCCTGCCATCTAATTGCATGGGCTGTCTGTGCTAATGGCAATCAAGACCATGGGCACTAGTGACTGCCCTGTAGCCCTTCCATAATAATTATTTGCCAAGTGCTTTCATCTGAAAACAGAGATAATAGTTATAACTATTCCACAGGGTTACTGGTGGACTTGAACATTGAGAACAGTGCTTAGTATTCCATAAAGACTCAGTAAGAATTCAATAAATAGTTAAGAACATGAATACAAACTTGATCATTACAAACCCTGTGAGTAAGTAATTGTCTATCTTTTAAAGAAGATACGACTGAGCTGAACCTGGCTGGGTTCAACCCTAAGTTTCTCATACTCATTCGGCATAGTTCCACCTTAGAAGAGAAAGCCAAGGGAAAAAAGCCAAATGCAATGACTCATTGTTATCTAAATATAATACAGCTTCATCAGGAGTCGCTGGGGAGAACAATTCACTTTGGAGAGAGGATTGATATGATTAGAACTAAAACAACAGAGAAGCTTTTAAGACCTTTCTTAAGAAAGTTGGATCAAGTCCCCTGGAGTTAAAAATAAGCTCATTACATACTCCAGAGTTTCAAATGCAATGTTCTGGCTAACGGATCTGAAAGAAGACATAACCATATCTACATTACACAGAAATCAGTTGGCCAGGACTGCCGGTATGCTGAGGACTTTGCATCTTGGTGAGTTGGGTGACCTTATGATGACCATGTTCTAGAAAGGTGTGTCAGTCCTCAGGCAGCTCCCTTGCGGGAGCCCTGAAACTGAGACATGTGATAAAAACTATTCCACTAGCCAAGCAGACCAGTGGGTTTTGGTTCCTGTTTCCTGCTCCTTTCTCAATTGTGTTTGGTTGACCGCGATGTCATCTCGTTGGAAGTGGAGGTGGAAGAAAGAAGCCACAAATAGTTTAGGCAGGAGCTGTTTCCTCATAGTGTTTCTTGTGACTGGAACTGTGGCTTTTTACAATTTCCCGTATTCTTATGCATCATTTGCTTTACAAAATGCTAATGCAAAAACTCATTGGGCAGTTCCATCAAAGATTTCACAATTATGCTGATGAGGCCATGAGATCAAGGAACTATCTTCTTCAGAGTCAAATGGAGGAAAATACCTGATTGTCAACATCTTCCTGCTATATTTGTATCTTGTCTTCTAACTGATTTTAATTATTGTCTAAATTAATGAGTGGCACATTTGATAGCAATTTCCACACATTTCTCTAAGAAGGATGCTTCTGCAAGCACACACAATGAAAGTATTCTTGGTACCAGGTTATCAGCATTATATTATTAAATAAGATGAAAATAGCAATCACTCTCAAAGAAGCACCTTCTCTATGTGCATACTCACGTGTGTTGAACTGAAGGCAAAGCATAGACACTTTCTCTTACAGAAAAAAAGCAGAAATATAACCTAATGCATGTTTATTCCAAGACATTGACTACACAGACATCAATACTTTTCATATGAAGGTTGTAGTACTTTATATTGACTATTCAAGTTTACCATAAAGTTACGACGTAGGAAAGATTGCTCAAAATTATAGTAGCCTGCATCTCCAACCTGATAGCACACTTTCCTGTCGTTTGTTAAAATTTTTCATAATGCATACCTTTATCTGCAAATGGCTTCTGTGTTTTCACATTGGTTATCTTACTGTACCCACAAGAGCATTGTCTGTGTGCCTAGAGGGACACAGACATGGTTCATTGTGTGCATTATGCTGTTTGCAATCCACAGACTACTACCTCACATAAAAGAGGCATTCAGTCCCACGGATTGCAAAATAATATATAAATAATTGATAACAATAAAGTTACTGTGATAAACATAATAAGCTAAAGTATAATGAAGTTTGGGGCTAGCAAGAGTTTTCATCAACTGATAATTGGTATCGGAACAGAGAGAAGTTAATTATGCTTTTCAAGGTTATTCTTGCTTCATATAGCAAAAATTTCAGGTAAGGAAGATGAACATCATGGAACTCCACTCTGAAGCTTTCAAAGACAAGATGATATCTCCTGTTAATTCAAAAATTATTTGTTTGTTTCTGTTTTAAAAGCATCTTGTGTACTAACATATGAAGTTATTTTTTAAATTGGGAAATTAATGTTATGGTTTGAATTATGTTCTCCCATAAAAGATATATTGGAGTCAAGTACCTTGGAATGTCACCATATTTGGAGTGTCACCATATTTGGAGATACCATTTTACCCAGGTACTGAAGTTAAAATGGAATCAGTAAGGTAGGATTTAATCCAATATGATTTGTGTACTTATAAAGAGGGAAAATTTGAACAGAAAGACGAATATGCAAAGAGAATGTCATGGGAAGATTAGAGTTGTTTTACTATAAGCCAATGAACTACCAGAAACTAAAGGAAAAATCTGGAACAGATTCTTCCCTAGTACCTTTGGAGGAAGCATAACTCCATTACCACCTTGACCTTGAATTTCTGGCCTCAAAACTGTAACACAACAGATTTCTGTTATTTAAGACATGCACTTGGTGGGATTTTGTTATTGTGACTCTAACAATTCAATACAATAAGCTAGTATATTATTCAAATTTGTATCACCATAACAAAATACCTGACATAATCAACTTACAAGGAGAGAAGTTTACTTTGGCTCACAGTTTTTGAAGTTCTGGTCAAAGACTGGAAGGCCCTTTGCTCTGGTGACACAAAATGGCAGGAACATGTGGTAGCACAAACTGCTCACATCATGAGGCAGGAAACAGAAGTGAAAGAAGACCAGTGGGTTTGCACAGTTCCTTTCAAAAACATGCCCTTCATGACATAAGGACCTCCCAGAAGACCCCAGCTGCTAAGGATTCCTTACATCCCAATAGCACAATGCTGGATCAAGCCTTCAACATATGGATCTGTGGAAGACACTGATCATATTCAAACCATAGCAGCTACGGTAGCACTAATACAACTAACATAATCAAGTCTTGTTTGAAGGGTTCTTCCAGGCATAATAACAATTCATTTTTCAACCCAAAACAATAAATTGCTGAAGATTTGTAAAATGCTTTCAGGATAAAATACGTCATTGCACTAAATTAATTAATATTTGAGGGAAATAATGAATGTAGTTTGAAAGGAGTCAAGGCTTTGCGATAATATTAAAAAGTTATTGAATTATTTCAACAGATATAAAAAACATTTCAGCACTTAAAATCCCACTCTAATAAATTAAAAAACCACAAGTATGATAAAGAGTAATAGTAATGAGAGAATAGGTGATATTTCTGATATATTGATAAAAGGGTTCAAGGTTTCAAATTTGCAAAACAAACAAGGTCTAGAGATTAATACAGCAGGGTAACTGTAGTTGGAAGCACTCTCCTACATACTTGAAATTTTGCTAAAACGTAGATCTTAAGTGTTCTTAATACACACAAACACACACACACACAAAGCAAGTAATCCTGATGTGAGGTGAGAGATACATTAATTTATTTGACTGTGAAGATTATTTCACAATGCACGCATATATTAAAACATTAAAATGTAAAGTTGTATACCTTAAATGTATGCATATATAAATATAGCTATTTCTATGTATTTGACCAAAAAAGATGGTTTTTTAAAAAGTAAAGAAATTTAGACACACATAAAGAGATACCAAAGACATAGATAAAAAGTCATGTGGAGACACAGAGAGATGGTAGCCAAAGTCAAACCTACTGACACCTTAACCCTGTGCTCCCAGCCTGTGGAAAGAAGAGAAAAGAAGTTTTTTTTCTTAAGCTAAGAAAATAAATAAATGTAAAAAACTAAAGAAATAAAGTTACAAAATTTACCCTGGCTTATACAGAAAATGATGTATAGTATGCATTTTTTTAAAGAGGCAAGAGGAAGACAGGTTTTGAAATATTGAATTTTTAGTAGATGAGAAAAGTAAATATTTTTCCACTTATTTGATTGAAGTAAGCAATGGAATTTTCAAAAAAGACAATAATATAAATAAAATAAGAAAATACAAAGTGTAGGTATATTTATTTTTAAAAATGTACAAAGAGTTGTGCATCCCTAACTTTGATATACTTTAGCAGGTACACAGTAGAAGTACACAGTAGAAGCACAGGTAAGACAAAATTACACCTTTGATGCCTTTAATGATGTCAAATTCTATAAGGTATCACTAAACTATCTTAATATATTCTTGTATATTTTTCTATTTCTCTAAATGAATGTACATGCACGTATTCTTTTGGATGGAATTATGCCACATGCGTTCTTTGGAGATATGCTTTTAAACTCAATATATAAATGATATATGTGCGTGTCATAATTTTCATGCTTGCACGGTGCTTTTCCATGTGAATGTGGCACTTTTTCCTGTCTACACACTCATTTTGATTATTTATGTTAGTTCTTTTCTAATTATCCTAAACATGGTTCAAAAAACAACTGCATTCAGCTTTATCTGTATTATGCAAAGTGTTTCATAAAGATGGATTTGGAGGAATCAAATAAATGGTTCATGGAATAAAACAGAAATTCCAGAATGCTCCCATATATGCTCAGAAATGCAAACATATACACATACAAATGATCTATCTGTATGCACATTCAGTTTTGAAATATCTCAACTTTTCAATATATAAGCAATTCAGTAATAATGGATTGCTTTACTAAATAATGCTACACTACTTATTGCTATTTTACACATAGTAGGTAATAACCCTATGAGATATTCATAATACTCTCAGAGCAAAATCAGGTTACGCTACAGAATCATTTGTATCAGCTGTGAAAAAAATGGGGAAATAATAAATGCCTTGTTTTATTTTTAGTATTTTCTAAGAGAGAGGAAGAAAGTGAGAAGGAGAGGAAGAGTCAATTTTGTTTATTTTTCCATCTGCCCTATTGTTTCTCCAACACTTAGTTGTGTATGTGGTGCTGGGGTTTGAACCTGGGTCTTTGTGCATGCCAGGCAAGCTCTCCAACCACTGAGCCACCACTCTAGCCCTTGAGTATTATTTTTGTTTGCAACAATTCTTCCATGAATATTTACTCTTGTGAATGTCCTGGCAGGATGGGGGCCTTGGACATCCTCTTCCTAGTCTTCCTCAGGTCACAGACTTTTGCAGACTGCTCTCTTCCTCTGAGCCCTAGACTGATCCCTACCAGCTTGATGAAGTCCTTTCCCAGTCTCAGCGGAGCCTTTCTGCTGAGCCTTTCTGCTGAGCTTCTATGGCACTGACCTCAGGCTTCCCTTCCCAATGTGCTGAGCCTGACCCCTCAGTCAGCCGTAGTCACATCAGCACTTGCACTTTGAGCAGGAGAAGCACTGTGGAGAAGACAGGTGGGCAAGCAGCTGCTGCATTAAAACCTTAGAGTCTTGGAATCAATCTACATGAGCTTTATTAAGACATTTAGTGACATCACGAGGATACCACTTCTGTCTTATTCAGGGAAGTTTTCCTATTCGAGAGAGACTAAATATTATCCAGAGACAGCTTGATCTCCTACTCTTCTGCTTTGAGCATTATATATATTAAGAGGGAGATAGACAGTGAGAAAAAAGGAGAAACAATTTTAATTAGTTTTCCATGTGGCCTTTGCTGCTCGGACACTTTGTTGTGTACATGGTGCTGGAGATGGAACCTGTGGACTTGAGCATGCCAGGCGAGCACCGTAACCGCTGACCCATTGCTCCAGCCCGGGTATCAAGTTTTTAATGTCTTTAAGCAATATTAACTCTGATGGTATTCAATGACACCTGAATGTCAATCCCAATGCCAATAGGGTCTTTTTCTTTCTTTCTTTTTTTTCAGGGCTTTTTTGATTTTTTTTATTTGTTGAATATGGACTGACAATTAAGAGAGAATCATTGTCAAACAAACAAGAACAAATGTATATTCACATAGCAAGCCAAGGCTGATGCCATTCCATGGTTTCTCCCTTGGGTTCCTCATGGTTCCTTGTTTCCCCTAGTTAAATCCCTGTGTTAAATGAACTTCTTGTGGAAGTTGGAGGTTTCCCTCTGAGTTGATTCCCCTATATTCCCTCTCTCTGGTCTCCTTGATGTCCTTCCTAATCCCTCCCCAACTTCTTGCCCCCTTCCCCATGTCTCCCAGCATCCTAGGCCAGGTTCCCCCTGTTCGTGTAAAAATTCATACACATTGAGGTTATTATTAGCTTAGCTATCTATCTTACTGTATTGGGTTGTATTCTAACTTCCACAAATAAGAGAAAACATTCGGCCTTTGAGTCTTTGAGATTGGGATACTTCACTCAGCATATTTTTTTCCATCTTTATTCATTTGACTGCAAAAGTCATAAAATGGTTATCTCAAATGGCCAAGTGGTATTCCATTATATATACGTACCAAAGTTTTTGAATCCACTCCTCTAGTGAGGGGAATCTGGGTTGGTTCCATAGTCTAGCTATAGTAAATTGAGCTGCTATAAACATTGATGAAGCCGTACCTCTATAATATGCTGATTCTAACTCTTTGGGGAAAATACTCAGGAGTGGAGAGCTGAGTCATAAGGTGGTTCCAGCTTTAATTTTTTTTTAGGAGTCTCCACACTGCTTTCCAGAGTGACTGAACCAGTTTACAGTCCCATCAGCAATGTGACAGTGTTCCTCTTTTCCCACATCCCCTCCATCATCTGTCATTGTCGGTATTCTTTATTTTTGCCACTCTGACAGGAGTGAGGTGGAATCTCAGTGAAGTTTTGATTTGCGTTTCTCTTATTGCTAGTGATGTAGAGCATTTTCTCATATGTTTATGGGCTTTCTGGACTTCCTCCATTGAGAAGTTTCTTTTTAGTTCCATAGTTCATTTATTGATTGGATTATTTGTGAGTTTGGTTTTTAGTTTTTTTAGTTCTTTGTATATTCTAGATATTAGCCATCCATCCAAAGTGTAGCAGGCAAAGATTTTCTCCCGTTCTGTAGGTTCTCTCTTGACACTCAACTAAATCTTTAGCTGTGAAAAGCTTTTTAGTTTAATTAATCCCATTCATTTATTCTTGACTTTACTGCTTGTGCCATGGGAGTCTTTTGAAGGAAGGCAGTGCCGACCCCTATGTCATGTAGTGTTGATCCTACTTCTTTTTCAAGCAATTGTAAAGTTGCTGGTTTAATATCTAGATCTTTGAACCATTTTGATTTAATTTTTGTGCAGGGTGAAAGGTAAGGATCCAATTTCAGTTGTCAACACATGGCTGTCCAATTTATCCAACACCATTTAACAGGCTATCTTTCTTCCACACTATGCTTTTGCCCCCCTTTATCAAATATCAGATAGTTAAAGGTATAAGAATTCATCTCAGAATCCTCTATTCTATTCCATTGGTCTTCAGTTCTGTTTTGATACCAATACCATGCTGGTTTTATTACTATAGCCTTATAATATTATTTCAGGTCAGGAATTGAGATATCACCTGCATCATCTTTCTTGCTGAGTAATGGTTTGGTTATTCTGGGTCTTCTGTTATTTCATATGAACTTGAGAATTGCTTTTTCTATATCTGTGAAGAATGACATTGGTATCTTGATGAGGATTGCATTAAATCCATTTAGGGCTTTAATGGATTTATGGCCATTTTGATTATATTGATTCTGCCTCACCATGAACATGGAATGTTTTTCCATCTACTCAGGTCTTCTGCAATGTTTTTTTTTAGTGTTTGATAGTTTTTGTTGTAGAGGTCCTTAATATACTTTTTAAGATTTATGCCCAACTATTTTATTTTTTTTTTGAGGAGATGGTGAATAGGACAGATTTCCTGATTTCTTCTTCCGCAGACTTGTTGCTGGAATAAAGGAAAACTAATGATTTATTGGTGTTGATCTTATAGACAGCCAATCTGCTGAAATCGCTTATAAGCTCCAGAAGTCTTCTGGGTGAGCTTATTGGGTCTTCTAGGTGTAGAAGCATGTCATCAGCCAACAGAGACAACTTGACTTCCATTATTCCTATTTTAATTCCTTTGATTTCCTTCTCTTGTCTGATAGCTCTGGCAAGGGTTTCAAGGACTATACTAAATAAGAGTGGTGAAAGTGAACAACCTTGTCTTGTTCCTGAATTCAGTGGAAATGTTTTCAGTCTTTCTCCATTGAGCATAATGTTGGCTATTGGTGTCATAAATGGATCTTACATACTTAAAGTATCTTCCCTTGATCCTTATTTTCTCCAGGGTTTTGAGCATTAAACAGTGTTGAATTTTATCAAAGGCCTTTTATAGGTAAATGGAGATGATTATATGATTTTTATTTTTAATTCTGTTTAAGTAGTGAATTACATTTATTGATTTGTGTATGTTGAACCAGCCCTGTTTTCCTGGAATGAAGCCCACTTGATCATGGTGTATTATCTTTTAAATGTACTTTTGGATCCTGTTAGCTAGAATCTTATTAAGGATTTTTGCATCTATGTTCATCAGGGAAATTGGTCTGTAGTTTTCTTTTCTTGATGTGTCTTTGTTGGATTTTGGTATCAGTGTAACATTTGCTTCATAAAAAGAGTTTGGGAGTGCTCCGATGCTTTCAGATTCATGGAAAAGGTTATAGAGGATAGGTATTAATTCTTCTGTGAAAATTTGGTAGAATTCTGCCATTTATCCATCCAGACCTTTGATTGCTGCTTTGATTTAGCTACCTGAGATAGGTTGGTTTAGATTTTCAATGTCCTCCAGTGTTAATGTGGGGATGTCCTATGTGGCCAATATCTGTCCATATCTTCCAGATTATCAAACTTGGCAGAATATAAATTTTCAAAATAAGTTCTGATAATCTTCTGAATTTTGGTTGAGTCTGTGGTGATAACTCTGTTTTCATCTTTGATTTTATTGATTTGCTTCACTTCATTCTTCCTTTTGGTGAGGTTGGCAAGAGGTCTGTTGATCCTGTTTATTTTTTCAAAAAACTGTTTGCTTTGTTAATAATTTGTATTTTTTTTGTTCTCAAATTCATTGATTTTAGCTCTAATTTTAGTTGTTTCCTGTCTTCTTTTAGCTTTGGGATTGGATTATTCCTCTTTTTGCAGGCATTTGAGTTGGAGTATAAGACTATTTGGGCTCTTTCTTAATTTTTGATGTATGCATACAGTGCTATAAATTTACCTGTTAAGTATGCCTTCATACAATCCCAGAGATTTTGATATGTTGTTTCTTCATTCTCATTCATTTCCAAGAATTTCTTCTCATTATCTCTTTTATCCACCCTTTGTTTAAGAGGGTATTATTCAATTTCCCAGTATTTGAGTAATTTCTGTTATTTTACTTGTTGATTGCTAAGATCATAGCATTGTGGTCTGACAGGATACATGGGAGTATATCAACTTTTTTGTATTTGTTAAGTTTAGTTCGGTGGATTAGGATGTGGTCTATTGTAGAGAAGGATCCATGAGCTGCTGAGAAGAAGGTAAATTCAGCAGATTTAGGACGAAATATTCTGTAGATGTCTGTTAAGCCCAATTGATTAATAGAGTTGTTCAGAATGGAGATGTCTTTATTGATTTTTTGTTTTGATGATCTGTCTAGTGTTGATAATGGTATGTTGAAGTCCCCCAGTATTATTGTGCTGAGATCAATTAGGGGTATAAAGTCCCTTAGTATTTTTTTCCATATATTTGGAGGGGGTTGTAGTTGGGGACATAAATGTTAATTATCATTATGTCTTTTTGATGAATTGTCCCTTTTAGTATGATGTAGTGTCCATCTTTGTCCTTTCTGACTAGTTTTAGATCAAAATTAATTTTATCAGATATTAGGATCGCCAGGCCAGCTTGCTTTTTTGGACCACAGGTCCAAAGTTTTGCCAAACTTTCACTTTCAGTCTGCGTCTATTTTTGAGTGTGAGGTATATCTCCTGTAGACAACATATTGTTGGATTTTGTTTTTTGATTGCCAATAGGGTCTTATCAATAATAAGTGTCATCGAAACTATCCACTCATAATTTGAAAAGAATTGATGCTAACTATAAGGTAGATGGACATGATGAAGAAAATACACAGGTTTTAGAAAAATACAAAAACAGATTTATTTTTTAAAATATTAAAATGGGAGGAAAAAAATAGACAGTTGTTTCTTATTTTCCTTCTCTGTCCTTTGACTCAGAGTCTAAATGCTTATGGGACGCAGAAAGCAGAACAGATAGTCTCTGGTTGCTCCGGATTACTCTTGACCCTGCAGTTATGGTCCTATTTTCTCACTTTTCAACCCCCTGCTTTTCCCATTTCTAGAATGACATGGCAAAATTTAGGAACAGTAGAACAGGATGTTAACACAGTATGGGTAGAGGGACAATGCTTTCACAAGTTCTTTCTCTTACCAGAAAGCACTTTGGGAACTGGGTTTCATACAAACAACCCAAGAATAAACAAAATAGCAGCAAACATTCACCATATAACACAAGATAGAACGAGAATCTTCAAGTGTTTTCTCAGTCCAGATTCAAAAGGGAGCAAAGGCAGTAAAAAGAGAGGAAAAAGCTGCCACGAAAACACACTGGAGAAAGACCGAGATCTGAATTCCTATCTAACCTACATCTGCATCACACCTGGAAAACTTACTGCAGACTAAGACAAAAGTGCTGCATTCGGAATGAAATTTTGGAGTATAGGCAAAGAGAAATATAGCTAATGTTGCATAAAACTGAAATATGGGCATGAACGATGCACTTCAATAGAGCTCCAACAATGTGGAGGCAAAGATTAATAAGAGATCAGCAATGATGAAAGGGAAACGACTGTCAACACAGGGAACAGAGGCTGCAGTCTCATGTCTCACCACACACAAGTTTTGGAGCTGAAAATACTGTAATGTGCACACACTGAAAGGGGCAGGCTTGCTAAGGAAACTTGGTTGAAAGATCAGTGATTAGAAAATGTATTCTGCTTACAAATCAAAGCAACTAAAATGTGTAAGATATACTTCACTGAAGAATGCTTATAAAAATAAAATTTTAATTTTTATATTTGTGTTCAAGGTAGCAGAAATTCAAAAATAAAATTTCATCTCAGATTTGCTAGCTTGACAAAAATGTTAAATTATAGCCTAGTATTAACAAGGATGTAAGGAAACAATTATTGTTTTTAGAGTTAGTTATCGATGTACATGACAGTAGCACGTGCATATACCCAATTTAAATTGTATTGTGGTGTATATGGATAGACCACATAGTTTTATTTACTTATCTGTTAATAGTATTTGGTTCAGTCCCTTTTTTCTCCTTAGGAATGTTGTAAAAAATTGCCTTATGCCTGGATAATGCTGTTTGTGAATAATTTTTCCTTTTATATCTTTCCTGACTGTGAATTGTAAAGCAGTCAATAAAACAAAGTAAGAGTATAGATTATCACTAAATGATCAAGGAAAGGTGAACAAAATATGGGTGGTCAATAGAGCCAAAGATATAGAGATGCTGGTGGTTTTCATTTGCTTAGAAGTTAAAGTAAACAAAAAAGATTACATGGCTTTAAAACATAACAAAATTCTACAAATGAAAGACAAAGTTACTATGAGAGATGATGTGGGTGCACACCACTTTGGATAGGGTAATCACATAAGATGTTTGGAAGATGTGGCATTTAAGTGGAGTTGGGGGGATAAGAACTGGAGCCCATTTGAGGAGCATAAGGAGAGAATCCCACATAGGGAGAGCAGCACTCATGAAGGTCTTGGGACAGGAGACTGCTGTCTCCTTCGAGAATTTGAAAGTGGGGTACTGTGTAGAGAGCAGAGAACAAAGAACTACAGTCAGAGGATTTAAGTCTGAAGACGTCGGAAGGACCCATGGCCTGTTGGCTCAGGATAAATAGTCACGAAAAAGTAACCACTGAATTTTGATGTGTTTTGTTTCCTCTCCAGCAATTTCACATCCTCTGCCTCCTTCCCTGTGTCTTAATTTCTGCCTTTATCATTGCATTGAGTTAGATCTTTCCTGGACCTGTCATTTTAAATGAATAAGTAACTTAATGCTGATTGTGCCTAAAGGAGCGTTGCTATATAAACAGCGACATTTTCATTGATCTGTTGCCATTTAAAATTTGGAAAGTTGAGAGAGGATGTTGAAGACAATGTGAGTGGGTGAGAAAGAAATGCTACAGGGCAGAAAGCATCAATTCCTGGATTTCATAACAAATGATTAAAGCTGGTAGGTCATCCGTTTCAACAAAACGTGAAGCAGACTTTAAGCTGTTTTTGAGTTCCATGGGAGGAAAGGTAATTTGAATTTTAGGATTTAAGTGAAATGGCAGACTTAGGATAGATCACATCACCAGAATCTGGAATTCACAACAATGGGATTTCATACCAATTATAACAGTCTCAAGGGAAAACTCTCAACACTAACTTAATGCATCCTCAGTGAAACACAAAAAGGAGCCAAGAAACATTCATATCTGTGTGCATAGTATTTTATTATTTAATCACAAACATATATGTCATATATAATGTTCTAAAATACTTTGTAAAGAGAGTGTACAATGCATGTATCCTATATATATGTAAAAAATTTTTATCATAGACGTTTTTTCTATCCTTGGGTACTGCAAAAAATGAATAATTTTTAGTTTTATCACAACTACTATTCTGTACAAATGGTATCTTTTATTTTTTCACTTTGGTAACTATTATTTCTACAATCCAACACAACTCTAAAATTATTTTGGGGAATTAAAATAACATAAAAATAATACAGAGTTCTCCTAAAAATGTTAGAATCTATTTGAAATAGATGATTGACTTCACTTTAATACCATACAAATAAGGAAAAGAGAGTTAATTTCTTTTATATTCCAAAGTTAATTTCTATCTACACAACCCAGTGGTATAGATAGAGTCATTCAATGGTCAAAGTAGAATTAACTTTCATAATGAAAAAATTATTTCATGATTTTAAACTGAAATAAAATTCTCTCTCTCTCTCTCTCTGTCTCATATACACTCTGAGAGTTGTCATAAAAAGGAAAATTAAAGCTCTCCTGTATGTGTGTTAGTAAAAACAGGGGACACAAGTGCCCTGACTCTTAAAGGTAAGTGTTAGGGTCCAGGTGAGGGGATACTCATCTCTTTTGGTTAGGTAACCATTCTTGCTATTCTGATAAGAATAATGTGCTATAATTTAATAAGTACCTAAAAAAAGAATGAGTAACTTGATTAATTAGCTTATGAGAGTCAAATTTCATCCTATAAACCAAGTCACAATGAGAGCTAAATGATAAGGTAATTTATAATTAATGTGTTATAGAAACTCTGTAGAATCTTGTACATTTAAGGGTCCATCCATATCAGCTTAGAGAAATTAGTAGAGCTGTGTCCTAAGATACACATACAAATCATCACCATGCCATTGTTTCCAAACTTCCAACTAAAGAAAACCCAAATGTCCACTATAGTGAAGAAGCTTATTAAACTGAATTCAATTCAGAACGGAAAGCGAAGACCCACATCTAAACACGACATAAACCCCAGCTCACCTTCTTGAGCCTCTCCTTCTTAGCTCTCTGTCCTAAAGATGAACTTCTCTCTACAGTGACCTGTGCATGGGTGTTGATATTGGGCAAACTAGCCCTCTGGTCCATGATGGAAGACAGGGGAATGGAGGGTGCTAACCAAGAGGGAGCCCCTGAGCTATTCTGATCATAGCATGAGTGGGGAAGGATGTGAAGCAATCAAAAATCTCATCTCTGCTGTTGGGCATGCGGAATGGTACACATTCCCATAGGAGTCAGTAATCCGACTCAGGTGTCTACCCGAGAGTTTTGAAAGTATACTATCATACAAAAATATCCACAGCAAATCTTCTTAACAATATTAATCATCAATACAAACTAAAATAGCATTAAAATTTTATTCTAAAACCACAATGCTAAAGTTGTTCAGCTAGAAAGTAATAGAACATTGGCAAAATAGCTATTTTATTCAATTTATTGAACTTCGATATACAAAAACTATGTATATTTACATGATGAATTTGGAAGTAAGGAGACATTCACAGAGATAAGCAGACACAATCAATGCAACAAATGTATCTATCACTTCCATAATTTTTTCCTTCCAATGACCATCAGTTGGGGGCTGGAGCAGTGGCTTAGCAGTTATGGCACGTGCCTCGCATGCGCGAGTACTAAAGTTCAAACCCTAGCACCATGTACACAACAAAGTGTCAGAGGAATGAAAGACTACATAAAAATTGCTTCTCTCTCTCTCTCATTGTCCCTCTCTCTTTTTTTAAAAAAATCAGCTGATGAATAGATAAATTATTGTAATGCTATACTATAGAGTGTTACTCAATAATGAAAAGGAAAAAAATGTTAATATATGCAATAACAGAGACGAATCTCAAGTTAGGTGGAAGAAAACAAATGCAATCAATCTACCAATTTAAAAAAATCAATGTACTGTGTGGTTACATGTGTGTGACAGACTAGGAAAGGCAGATATTATAACAGGAAGCAATTCAGTGGTTGCTGGCTGCCAGGATTAGTGGTGTATTATACCAAATATGACAAAGATGCATGAAAAACAAACCATCTTGTATTTTGATTACAATGATGATTAGACAACTGTACATACTTAGCAAAATATATCAAACTGTATATTTGAAATGGGTGAATTTCACTGCCTATAGATACTAACAAAAAATGTCACAGTGACCACTTTTGCAGAAGGAACTATCTGTGCTAATGTACACGAACAAGTTTGCTCTTTGATTTGGGGAATTATCTATTCATATTAGCTTGCTAGGGCTGCAGTAACACCAAACCATAAACAATGTCTCAAACAACAAGAAATTATTTTCTCATAGTTCTGGAGGTAAAAAGTCCAGCATTACCATGTCCAAGGCCTTTGTCCTTGATAGTACATCTACCTCTGGATCTATCTTCACAAGATCTTTCCACTGTGCACAAACATCCCTGGTGTCTCTTTCCTGTCTCATCAGCCTTCAGGTCCTAACAGAGCAGGGCCCTGCACTTATGACATCATTTGACCTTGACTGCCCCTCCAAACATTGCTGGGTTAAAATTCCAGCATGTGGATTTTGAAGAAACACAATTCATCTATAACATTATCAGAAAATCTTCAAGAAAAGATTTGACAAAAATAAGTGTATTTTCTAATGCTTGAATATAACTGGTGTATTAGAAAAACATTCCAGATGTTAATCAGGTAATTCACTTTCAGTTACTCTATGATTTCTGTAAGAATACTTCTCATGTGAGGGGGCATGGCAGAGCCACATATTTATAAAAGATGGCAAAAAGTTAAGTTTAGATTTTATACTGAGGAGGAATCCTAATAGCTAACCTATCCACATTATGTCATGTGAAACATGAAGAGACACACAAAAAGAAACAGAAGCAGTCAAATGAGTCTCATGACCTTTGGGATTCAAAAGAACACCTATGGTATTTCATTCAGTACTCTTACTGTGAAATTATATATAGATTTTTTTCTTGTAATTTAATTTACTAACCATAAAATCATCATTAATGAAAGAAAATAATGCTTATCTGATATTTTCATGTTCTTTTCTGATAACATTTACTTTACGCTATAGCACTTTTCCAAAAACATTAATACAATTCTAAATCTATGGAGAAAAATTATTCAAGAAATTACTCTTGAGATTACTGGATGAAATTAGTCAATGATCACTGACAACAACAAGCAAACAAAATTCCAGATATTATATTCATTATGACATTACTGATGTTTCAATTGTTTAAATACGATGAATTAACTGAGTCTGGAAAGTGACAGCAAAAGCAAATTGGATGTAAGCTATGATAGAAAAATGAATGAGATGACATAAATATACACTTTCAGTGCATATATTATTTCCCATGTACGTAATTCCAGCATCAGAATTTACCACTTAAGAGTATTCAGAGGAACTTTTGAATACTAATATTAATACTTAGAAATATACTATTTAAAATAGATTCTGTCAAAATATATAGAATGATAAATAATCAGCTGGCGAATTATTATAGCAAAAAAGAAGAAAACCAGTTTCGTGTGTTATGGATTAAAACAGATATATTTATTTTTCAATCTAGCTTCTCAAGTTGCCAAAGACGTATTTAACAGATATCTTACTTTATGCATATGTATTAATTGCTATTGACCTAAATGCAAATGTCAATTTAGTACATAATACTTCTCATTTATGGCATCCTTTATTGATTAGGAGAATTAATTTATACCAATTTCATTGATCTCCAAGAAGATTTAGAGTTTGATTACTTTGATTTCTCATGAGCTACTTTGCATTGCAACTACATTCTTCTCTCAAACGAAACTGGAAAGAAAATAAAAGGAAGAAAGAAAAGAAAAAATAAGCTTATATATCTATTTGTATATACCTATATTTATATATGAAGTTTATATACATGGAGAGAAAGAGAGAGACAGAGAGAGAGAGAGAGTCTGCTGTTTCCACAGTGGATGCACAAATTAATATTCCTACCAAATTAAAACTAGAACTATCATGTGATCAGCAATCATATGATGTATACATTAAAAGGAAATAAAGTCAGTATATCGAAGAGATATTTGCAGTCCCATCTCTCATGCTCATTGCAGCTTTATTCACAGTAGCCAAAACGTGGCAACAACCAATGTCCGTTGATGGAGGAATGAATTTTTTAAATGTAGTATAGCCATAAAATGGAGTATTTTTAAGAAAAAAAAAAAAAAGGAAAAAAAGGAAGGAAATCCTACCAGTTGAAACAACATGGATGAACTCAGAGGGCACGATGCTGAGTAAAATAAGCCTGAAACAGAAGGACAAACACTACATGATGTACTCATACGAGGAATCTAAGTTTAAATCTCATAAAAGAAGAGTAGAACTGTGGTTGGGCAAAGAGGAAAATGGGGAGATATTAGTCATCATACAACATTTAATTTAAGAGCTGAATAAAACTTTCAGATCTACTGTATAGTATAGTTCCCGCAGTTAACAGCACTCCATCATATCCTTAGAATTGTGCTAAGAAAGTAAATTGAAAGTTAAGTGTACTCATAACAAGGAAGGAAGGAAGGAAGAAAGGAAGGAAGGAAGGAAGGGGATAAGTTTATCACAGATGGTGAGTACTTATCACTGTGAGTATATCCTTACCTCTAATTCACCAATGCAAATATGCACAGAATTTTATATGGCAATCAAACTTCAATGAAGTGGTTGAAGAAACAAGAGCAGCTTTCCTATTTTCAATGGCTTGTTAGCCGAACAGCTTTAGCATTGAGATATTACAGTGAATTTTTAATTCTCCTTATTCCCAAGTACTATTGCTATCTTTTGTTGGGATTTCAGAAAGTGCGACGTCTGTTATGACACACGACAGGCCATGCTGAACGCAAATGACTCAGTGGTTGAAAACTAAGATGAGCATAGTCCTATTCCTCTTTTAGTAAACTGCATGTATTTTTTCCACTGGCATCGTTACCTCTTTTTCATACCCAATTTGACACATGCAGAGAGCATGTTATTCATTGAACCTCAGAATCTATCACATGCAATTATATGAAATCTAGCATTGTCTGTAGCCAGCTCTCCAAGCATCTTCCCAGACTTTACATTCTTATAATTCTATCTCAAATTATAGTCGGATGTCTCAGAAGCGTAATGGCTAGGATTTATGTAACTAAACTGTACTACATAAGCAGTCACAATTAAATAGGGTTTCCACTGATTAAATAGCTATCTAACTCTCTCCTCATCCTAATGAAGATTTTCTGACCTTTTGTCATTTTCAATGTGGTTTTTTTTTTTTTTTTTTGGTTCCAGGGCACATGACACCAGTACTGTTTATATTCTCAGAGTTCACGCAGGATGAGAGCTTTCTGTTAATGTGGCCCCTTGATGGCAAAGGAAAGTGGCACCTGTGATAGTAGTTAACCTTGAGAAAGGTGAAGCTAATATTTTTAAACTGGTTATTATTGTCTATGCTCTGATATACACTTGACTATTTCATTTAGTAATGCTCTTCAGAGAAATTTGCACAATAGCCATGAAGTTTAGTGTTAGTTCAGTTGTAGACACCATCTTCTCTACAGAGAGTTCAGAGAACAAAGCTCTCCATGGCAAGGGCTCTAAGCTATTCCCAGCTGACCTTCATACTAAATGCTTGATAGAATTTTTATTCTCAAGCAACTTTTTTTTTCATAAAAGTTGATCATATTCTTTTTCCCGTAAAGGTTACTCACAGGTAGATATGCTTGGTAGACAGGGAGATTTGTCTCCAAGATCCCATTCTCCAAGGGCTGTGGCCCCCACGCAGCTGGTAGTGCTGACTAAATACAGCCTTCAGCTGTCAGCTCCTTCAGGGTCACCAAAAGCACAGAGACCACCCAGCTAAGGTCAAAACCTTTCTACAGCAGCCTTTCTCCAAACACTGACCTCTGAGGGATGCCAAAGTCCTGTCTTTTGACTCCCAGGCACCAGGTCAGTCGGGTACAGTGCTCAAGAGATACCCCTGGGCCTGAGAAAGGCTTTTGGGGACTTAACTCAAAATTTGACTTCTCTCTTTTCCCATCTTCTTCCTGATCCCTCTCTTCTCCAGGTGTTGATCTCTGTTAAAATTTTTTCACATCAAATTCTCTTCTGCTTCCAAGAATAACAATCTGTGTGTTACCACACAAAATTCAGAAGTGTAGTTTGATTACCAGATAGCAAAAGAAGTGGTATATCTTTGATGTTTGGTTTTCCATGTCTGAAGTTACGAAGTTATTAATTATTTAGGTCTATATGATGCTAACACATGCATCTTTCTTCCAAGATACCCAATTGATTATAATTTCCACTGGCTTCTGCAGGCCAAGGTACAAATCTGAAAGTGATATTTCAGATCTTGCTGTTTTGGTAACCTCCTCTTCAATGAATCAGGATAATAACAATTGGGTGCATTCTCTGTGGCAGTCAAGTTGGCTTTGCTGGCTCATAGGGTGTTATCTTCTTTAAAATGCTTGTAAAAGAAGATCAAAGGAGCTCAGATCTTCATGTTGAACCACAGATTATGAGTCAGCCAGGGCTGATCTAGGACAAGCATCTGATGTGCCATTAGTCATAAGGTGAGTCAGCTTTCCAATCAGGGGTAGAGGTATCCAGCCTGGGCTTCTTGCTCACATCCAATCCTTCAAACATTTCTCCCAAAGAGAGCACACGTGCATTCCTTTGGTGTATGTGGTTTTGCTCGAACACCGTGTTTCTCCTCCCACGTCCACAAGACAAAGATATTAATTGCAGTGAAAGGTAAAGTTCTAAACCTCTGGCAAGTGTGGAAATGGAGAACAAGTCATCAAGGCACAAGTCTTGCTTGTGCACCTTTGCAGGTAGAAGAGGTCTTCCTTGGATGGGGAAGGAGATGGATTATTTCACCTGAAACCACAGAGTCAAGTTGGTGGCCAAGTTTGGATCAGAATCCAGATGTGAAGGCTAAGTTTCAATGATGTCATGCTGTATCAACTCAGACCTCCTTGGTGACTAGGATTGATGTAGCAGAAAATTATACTCTACCATTCAACATTCCACTGATACTTATTGACCACCTAGTGTGTGTCCAGTTCTGTTTCAGGCATAAATGAATAAGATGGACAGCAATGAATCAGACAGGCACGATATCAAGAAGCTTACCTTCCAGCAAAGATAATTTTTTTTCAACAGAAGAACAAAAGGTCACTTATGGTGTATGGATAACAAACTAAGTGCTTAAACACACAAGGTAAAAAAAAAAAAAAACTAAAAACAGCCTGAGTCACTGTTCCTGTGATTAACCTGGAGCAACATTTCTGTGTTGGCATTGGCTTCAATCAAACTACTGAGCACAGTGTTAGCCATGGCTATAGCACACCTGAGTAAGTTTTTTGGAAGTTGTGCATAAAGATGTATAGAAGTTATAAGGAGAATGTTCATGTTAAATGAGATTTTGACCTGGGAGAATGATCACAGACTCTGTCATAACATTTTCTAAATTAATGTAGCACTTGCAAAATAATATTTAAGATTAATTCCTTGGACCATTCTTTTCTTTGCGGATCTAGCAGACCAGTCAGTAATCAGCAACAACATTCTTTTAGTTCCCAATGCATGATGTATTATCAGTGATGAAAGGAACTCCCAGAAAGAAGTTTAAGGAATCATGGACTCCACAGAGTGTAGTGCATTAAAGACTCAAAAAGTTATTTGTGCACAGATATTGCTAGTATCATGTTATAGCACCCATGCATCTTCTTTATACCACTGCAATCAAAATCGGTCCCATTATATTACTTCTTTTTTTTAAGAGAGAAGGAGAGAGAGAGAGAAAGAGAGAATCAATTTTATTCAGTCCTTCATGTAACTTTCATTGCTCCAACACTTTGTTGTGTACGTGGTGCTGGGATTTGAACTCACATACTCTCACATGCCAGGCAAGCATGTAACTGCTGAGCTACTATTCCAGCCCCATTAAATTACTTCTAGAGAAGCACTGTGGCCAAGTGGCTAGGAGCATGGACTCAGAAGCCAGTCTATCAGAGCTCATTTCATTTCCATCCCTATTAGCAACATAGCTTGGAACAGTTACCAAACTCCTCTATGTGAGCCCTTCAGGTATAAAATAAGAGAAACACCTTCCTAATGGAATTGTTATAGGATTTAAATGAGTTAATATTTATAAAGTACTTACGATAATGCTTAGCACATAGTATCATATAACTGTAAAAAATGACTCAAAATCTAAAATATTCTTTTCTTACTAGTTATAGAAAGAGGAATGTAGCTGCCTCAATTCTTGAAAATGTTCTCATCTGTAACTATGGTTACATGTTGAATTGTTCAATAAATTATTTTTTGATGAAAGAATGGATGGAAGTTTTGAGGCTGTAAATGTTAAAAAGATCTACTCAAAATCATGTATGCTGGTTCTATAGATTCTTCACTAAAATAGTAGGGCCAGTATTACTTCTGATTTAGTGAAACACCCATCGGGGCTATGTAAATATGGTTTTATTTGACATTACAGCTGCCTCAAATATAAGTATCAAATCTCCACCTCACAGATTAGACAACTGAAGTCTAAAGAAGTTAAATAACTTGTCAAAAGCCTTGGAAGAATTTCAGATTAAACTCAGGTCCTTCTGATAACACAGCCAATGTTCTTCCAGATGCACAATCTTACATCAAGAGAGGGTATGGAGGCATCAATGTTTTAGAAGTGCCTAACAGCTAAATTATGGAATCCACCCAGATGCCCATCATTAGATAATGGATTAAGAAATTGTGGTATATATGCAGACAAACACAATGGAGTTGCTCTAGGCAATTTCAAAGAGTGAAAACCTGGCATTTGCTAGGAAATGGAGAACATCATGCTAAGTGAAATTAGCCAAACTCAGAAATTCAAAGGTTGAGTGCTTTCTCTCATATGTGGAAGCTAGAGTAAAACAAAGAAAAAGGGGAGGGAAGGATAACATTAAATAAAAAACCAATCAAATACAAAATAATAGATGAGTTAAGGGAAGTCCAGTAGAGGAGAGGAAAGAGAAGGGGAAAGGGGAGAAAGTATGGAAAGGAAAGAGGAAACAGGAACCAAAATTGATTTCCATACACGTGCAAATTTGTCGGGATGAACTCAATGACTATGTGTAACCATAAGGCTCTAAAAACAAAAAAAAAAAACTCAAAGGAAGATCAGTAGAGGAAATGGACCAAAGGGTAGGAGGGAGGTTGGGATGGGGGAAATGCTGGGGATTGATGTAGGCCAAACTATGCTTTTGTGTTGTGTCCATGCGTGGATATGTAACTACAAAACCCATCGATGTGTATAACTATAATGCATCAATAAAAAATAAGAAGAAGAAAAGTGTGTGTGTGGATATCTGGTAGGGCAGACTGAAATCCACAAGGAAAAATTTACAGGGGTATGAGAAAAACAATCTTACATGAGGCATGATAAAAGGATTTATCTTTCAGAAGATACATCTGCTCATTTTCCTTCTGGGCAAACATCAAGTTCAATGATTTTTGCAATGTTCCACATTGCTTGCTGACATCTTTTATTGATATCCATTTATTACAAAACTAAAGCCTAAGTTTGAAGTCCTTGCAGTTCACTCTATAAAATTTTTAAAGTTCATGATTAACAAGAAATGCATGTAAAATATTTTCCCAATGATTCATTAAAGAGAAGACTGCTTTCATTTCATATAGCTCAAATGCAATAAAACCAAACCAAAACTCATTACCTCCTTAGTCAGAAACCATGATGTGTAAACCACAGTGCATGGGCCATGTGCTCAGGTCTATGAAATTGGAAACTGAGGGGGAATGAAAAGAAGAACTAGGACAACTCTTAGAAATGACACGAAGCTGTCTAGGCAATCCTATGACAGGACCAGGGCTTACTGTACCCAGACAAATCAAGTAGTAAGGGTTCAGGTGGGATGGCATTGACTTAGATTAGCATGTTCGGTGTGCACTTCCTGAGTTGGGCCTTGTGTACTGTTCAATTCACTTTACTGGAATGCCTTACAATTGGACCATGGTAGGGGACATTGAGCTGAGGGTAACAACAAGCATGATGCAGGGTAGTCATAAAGAACTGTACCAGAAAGGCACAAGAAAATTCTCATTTCTAAATAAGACCCGGTGTATAGACCCACAGAAAAATTTTGAAAGATGGATTTGCAACTTGTGGAAACCTCATGAGCAACTCATTACATAGCTCTAGTGTACACCCTAACATTTCAGAAAAAATATTTCCAGGTGCTGGCATGGTGGCTCAGCAATTAAGGCACTTGCCTGCCATGTGCGAGGAAGTGGGTTCGAACCCAAGCACCACATACACAATGAAGTGTCAGAGCAACCAAAGTCACATAAAAAAATAAATAAAATTGATTCTCACTTTATCTCTCTCTCTCACTGTCCCTCTCTCTCACTAAAAAATGGGAAAAAAAAATATTTCCAAGAAAACAATTCATGCTTAGGTGACACCTGAAATTTGAATGCATTCTCCCCTGCTTTAAAACACTTAATTATTTGTCTTGTCACGATCAGTTCTTAAATACAAAATAAGCCATAGACACTTCTAGGGAAAAAATACAAACCTCTTGGTTCTTCTTGCTTATTTTTGATTGGGTCCACTTTGGGGCTTGTCCATGACCCCATTCACTTAGTCTGCTTAGTTTTCATCTTAAAGCTGTGAATTTATATCCCGATAACTGTGTATCAAAACACACTTCATGTTATTCCAACTCTTCACAGACACTTTGCTGCAAGAATGTAAATGTCTGATTTGATTATAGCAACCAACAAAGGATTTTTAGGGCTCCCAGAAGGCTTGCCCCTCATTTATTCCTACACGTTCTGACAGGTGCTTAAATAAACACAAGGTTATATGGAAAAATCAGGGGTGATACAGAAAAACTCAAAAGTGAATTTGGTTGAAAGAATTTGGTTTTCATCTCACTAATAGTTCCTATAAATTAATGAAAAACTGTGAAATGTGGTTGACTCTCATTTCCTTCGGTTATAGAAATGGGAACGTTGAACTAGATGACATTAAAGGACATTTCCAAGTTTTGCCTTCTATGGAAACAAAGTGAGCTGATGGAACATGTGGTTAGAGATGATAAATAGAAGATTCGCTTTGTGAGTGACCTAGGACCTCCCCTGAAGACAGAGAGAAGCAGAGTTAGGGTAGCAGAGGCAAGGAGTGGCAGCTGGAGTCAGATGCTGTAATTAGGAGGAGATTAGGGACTGATCTTGATGCAGTTTCTTTTACCCAGAAAGCATGCCTCCAGGGTATGGAAAACATTTTCCATTAGCCCGGAGTCTGGGGTGCAGGAGAGTTTTACTCAGTGCGTTACATCCATATTACTGGAAAAGACATTTAAAACAGAGTCTGTTGAGGCTGAAAGTGGAAGAGGGTGCTTAGAAATCAGAGCTCATGTTCCAAAACAAACAAGCGAAAGCAAACAGGAAGCCAGACCCAGAGTCACAAATTTATTAAAAAGCAGCAAAGCCCTCTTGCAAGGTAAGGGAAGCCCACACTTAAGGTTTTTGAGAATTCATCTGAACAAACAAAAGGACGTGTGAGCGGTGACTGAGTGGGGCATGGATGGAATGCTGTGGCGATATAAATTATACAGACGTGCATGGCTTTTCATCTCATGCCCTTGCCGCAGATGTCTCTGAGACGAAAGCAGAAGTCACTGCCAACCCCTCCAGCCCTGCAGTGCTCAACCCTGTGATCGTTCACCAGATTCGGAGCCTCCCTGTTCTTCCACCAAGACTCCTCTCGGGAGCATTTTATGGTGCGTGTTGCACTTTTAAAAATTAAGTCACATTGCAATTAATTTCGCTCTGAGAATTTCACAACATCCTGTGTGATCACAATAACCCTGAGGAAATTATGCAATAGGAGCTGGGAATCTCTTGCCTAAGTTATTAATGTGGAGAAAGAAAGTGTGTGAAAGTGGAAGGACTGATTTTGCTTAAAACAATTGAGTGGGTATTGAGCGAACTGCGCAGGAATAAGTTGATAAGTACCGGTGAATTTGATAAGCATTTGTCCCATGCAAGTTATCAGTTTTGATGCTTCTACGTATGCTTTTGCTTGCCCTGAGCAGATCATTTTTCTTTTCCTAAGACATGCTTTTTGTATTTTAACTTGACTCATCATTGTTAATTTTAAATAATATAAATAAGCAAATTTGTGATGTAAAAAAAAAATGTGATGAACAAGGGCAAAGTGGAGTTTGGCTAGCCAACCCAGTCCCATATTTAATTAAAAAGCACGTCTCACACACCATCGATAAGTTTTCAAGTGACCTGTCTCGACCAGTTCTAATCACAAGCGTGCCATTCACCCTTTCGAAATAAATTGGCAGATTATGCTAATATAAGAAAGGAAAGCCATCAATTTTATGTGTGCCAGACAAGCGGTGCCATTGATTTCATAATTTACGAGATGAGCTTAGAAGAGGAAGATGGCTAAGGACAGAATAAAACGCTACAGAAGAACAGTCCATTAGGTTAGTGGCAAATAAGTAGGGAAAGCATTGCAAAATATTATGCTTTCCTAGAGGTCAAGTGCACAGGGACTCCATGTCACTTTGTATCTGTCTTAATCCCGCAACAGTAGGGTCTACGAAAATATAGGCTGCACATCAATTAT
Organism: Aplodontia rufa; assembly: GCA_004027875.1. Lineage (NCBI taxonomy): Eukaryota > Metazoa > Chordata > Mammalia > Rodentia > Aplodontiidae > Aplodontia > Aplodontia rufa. The sequence continues at coordinate 33,099 of PVKS010003779.1, read as the reverse complement.
TTAAGTGCGGGTAATTGACATTTTCCTACAACTACATGATAGAAAAAGTCATAAAGATTCAGTTGATTGGGAGTCAAATTTTTATGTTCAAGAGATAAAAATATACAAAATAAAGTACAATTAACTGTACCAATAAAGTTTTAAAAATTACTGCGTAACTTTTGGTGTATTGTTACCTTCTACTTTTTAGTTTTCCTTGATGGAAAAATCATTTAAGTCAGTTCACATTTTTATATTAAGTGAGAATTTGCAAGGCAGGAATTTTGGCAAACAGAAACACCTGGGATAGATTTGTGATCAGATAAGACAAGATAGTAGTTCAAAATGTATACAGTTAAGTGTGCATTTTTAAAAATTTATAGTCAGAAATAATTGCTTATTTTTAGTTAGAGGTTTGGACTTTGCGCTGAAGTCCACCTTTAATACATTAATGTTTTATCAAATCCTTTTTCCCACAGAGAAAATTCTTTAATCAAATTAGAAAAATAAAGTATAATTATGCTACATTATTTATGAACATGAACAAAAGTCAGCAATTTGTATATTACATTTGCTGATATTTCTGCAAACAAAAATATACAGCAGGCAAAGCAAAGAAAATTAAACATTTAAAATATTACATTTGCATTCAACCATGTTTATATCATGTGGAGGTAATGTACCTACATGTGGATATGCCAACACGCAATCGTGTGTACACACACAAGAGTATCCACAACATTCAAGCACAAATCAGTGCTTACCCCAAATAAAATAGATCCTCAATTTTTTCTAGAAGTTTCTGGAAAATTTTATTATGCTGATATTTATCATTTTCAACAAATTTTTGCCTTACCATAATACCTGCACTTTGTATGCAATGGTCATATAGTTGGTTACTGCTCCAAATGGCTGTCACAAATGGCTTCATTTAGGGAATTCTGAGGACATTAAATGTCATTTGTTTCCAAGTGCTTATCTCAGTTAAGGGTGAGCTGATACGAATCCATGTTATAAAACAACAAAGGGATACTTATACAAATATCGCTAGATAATTTTTTAAAGGAGACCAATACTTTTTTCAGAAAATATGATATATTTAAAAATATTCTAAAATTAAGCCATTTAAAAGCATTCCAATTTTCTCAGTAAATTTTTAGCTATACATGAAATTTAGAGATTAAGTCACTTTTGCGAGCAGAGAATCCACTCATGTTCCAGTGAATTCTTTCTTGCTGTGGCTTTAGTCTTTCTCCAATCCTTGAAAAGGTTAGTTTCAGATTTGAAGTGAGGTGGTTTTTCATATGCAAGCCTTTGGGTTTCCACTGATGCCTAAGGGTGGATAGTGTTGCTCTATCCATCTTCAAATTGATTTTCTCAACTTCTTTTCATGAATAAAACCATGGCTATAAATAAGTTACCAAGTAGAGTGGCATTCCCAATAGCAGCCCCCTATTTTCTGCACCCATTTCTGAGTGGACACATTTGGCAGTCTAGGTTAGAGAAATTTCTGTGAAAGAACCATTAGTAAGTGTTATACAAGAGCAGTTTTCATCAAAATGCAAACTGCTAGCACGAACCCTTTCCTGCTGTCTTGTCCTTTGATACTTTAAACTCCCGCAAGATGCATCTAAGCCTAAAATTAAGTTTGTTTTTCTCTCTTCTTTTTCTTAAATCTCTAAAAGAAAAAGAAATATTACGAACTGCTCTGAAATACAATCCTTTAAAAATATGTGGCATTAACATAATTTTACGGTGCAAAAGTACAAAGAGAACTAACAGAATAAAGGGAAAGAAGAGGAACCATTGAATCAGGCCTTACATTATGTTGAACTTCGGTGGAATGCTTCCAAGATGGAATTAAATCCAAATGTTGCCTAGTTTTTTCCATCTTAATAGCTGCATATTTCCTTCATTTCATCTCATCCACAGCTTTCCCATTGAAAATTGTCATTTTTCAAAACATTGAACATATTTATGACATCTCTGTTTCCTGATACATGGTCCAGTGTATCATATTGTTATAGTTACAGGACAACAAAAGAGGCTTCAGATTTATATATAAAACACCAAAATCTAACTGAGGAAGGAATTGTGACCATATCATCTCAACTTCAAGTGAAATCTTCCCTCCTACTCTATAACATATTACAATATTTGTAAAGCTGATTTCCATTATCTTTATATGTTCACCCACTAAATTGCAGAAACCAATCTAATAGTGGATGTTTATGTTACAAAGACAAAAACACAAAATTACAATAAATGAAAATATTATGCCTATAATGACTAAAAATTATCAGGCAATGCCTATTTCTAGAAGAATCATGCTAATGAAGAGCTATACTACTACCTCACTCAAATCTCCAATAACTTGCTGAGATGGGAGCTCTCAGTCCTAGAGGCTTCTGGACCTTAAGTAATTGATCTGAGGTCACATTGCTAATATGCAATAGAACCAGAATTAAATTCAAGCAGTTTGGTTTACAAAATCACATTTTGTCTTTCTTCTTTGAGCGATCTCCAGAAATGTCATATGTCAGCGCTGTTGAGAGGGAAGAAGATGAGGAAGGCAAGAAGGAAGAGGCGGTAGGCAGGAGGAGAGGGAAAGGAAATTGGCATGATGCAAGATTTACCACCATCTCTGCGCGTTCTTTCATGGTTGCCATCAAATCAGATTGGCATTTTCCCGTTCAATCATCATTTTGAAAGGAAGGAGATAACAGAAAAGACATGTAGGAGGAGAAAGAGGAAACACAGGAAGAAAAGCCTGAAGGGAGAAATGACCATTCTATCTAAATAAACACTCACCTGAATCATGCATTAGCAGGAGGAGGATTAATTACATCTCTGCACACTTTTGCTGCATGATAGAGACACTCTATTGATGCTTCCCTCTCAAATTCAACTGTCAGTGTAATGGTTAATTTACTGACCTGTCATCCTATCTCCCCAGGATGAACCCAACAATAAATAAAAACAAAATAAAATAAAATAAAATGCTTCATGTTGCTTCTTTGCAGTACTTGGAATCATGTCCACAGCTACAGAAAATGAATTGAACACAAGCAAGAGCAAGACTTCCACTGTCATTTTTCTTTTCAAAAAATATTCATGTGTCTTGATTTGAGCACTCTCCTTCCCTTGAATCATTTTGTCAACCCAACACTTCACTGATCTTTCCAGAAAAGAGAAGGAACTGTTTACGCCTCAGAGTAAAGGTACTCCCCACCAGCACTAGCACGTTTTCATAGTTGCCTCCCCAGTAGTGGAATTCTTGAGTGCTTTTGGAAGAATCCTAGAATTTAAGGAAAGGGACCATCTTTCCAAGAGTAAAATTTAAATCCATGACAAGTAAAATGGCCAGAGACCCACTTCAACAGAATGTGCCCATATTTTCCGATTTTAAATTATCCTTCCTCCTGTGAGCCATTATTTAGAAAAATACAGACTTCAAAAGTGCAGTTTGCCCTAGCTGATTCTGTTAAATGAGTGTACAAATTAAAATATTCTATTCAACTGCATCCAAGTAAAACTAGAAAAAATATTCTTTTACATTAAAATGTAGATTTTCTTTGAAAGAAAATCTTCATATTTATCTTGCTTTTGAGGATTCTTGACCAAAGCTTTGTATATTTAGCCATTCACTAAATGATTATGAAAAGAAAATTATACAAATGTTAATTGAAGCACAGTTTCCCTTGAGGAACAAAACATATCTAAGTCTAGTATTCTCTCACTGGGTTTGGACAAAGATTTTCATTTCTATATCATTTCTCTTTCCATTATCTATGTAACATTATCTCAGCCAATAAAGTTAATTTAAATAGCTCCTCTATTAGTACTACTGCTATTGTTATTTTCAAGAATATTGAAACTTCTATTTGACTTTTAATCTCTTTACTTTTCAATAAAATTATGTTTATAACAGATATTGAGGGGACAGTATGATTCAAAGAAGATTAAATAATTAAAACTATGGGTTTTCATCCCAATTGCCTATGTGGGATATCTCTAACAGTACTCAAGTTTTTTATAGTGCTAGAAAAATGTGGTTGATTTTACTCGGTGGATGAGCTCTGTCTTTTTGACTCTTGCTCTATTTCTCTTCCCATTTCATGGGTTGTGACAAAACTTCCCTTTTTGTTACAAACCTACTTAATTTCAAAAGCCTGCTGGAAATTTTACCACTTCCTAAAACATCCAGAGAACTCCTCACAGTCTGAATGAAATTTTCGTTGTGGTAAGGCAGAGAATGCCTGGCACTCAGAGAAATTCTAAAGAGATCTGTTCTATCCCATGGATGCTACTGGAGAGAGAGCATGCTACAGATGTTGGATAGGGTCCCTGGGTGGAATCCATCAGGCCTCCCAGTCTCCTTCCCTCTTCTTGAGATGAGAGTTCCAGATGGTATGTATTAATGTGCATTTGCAATAATTTTGGCACAGGGTACTGGCAAGATAAGAAAATGTGAAATGAATAGAGATGAAAGAGAGAGTTGCCAACAAAGCAAAACTGGAAACATTTAATTTTCTAAATAAGAAACTCCAGGAAGTTAGATATGAAAAAGGCCAACTAGCTTATGTGTGGTTTTATCCTCTGCTGTAAAAAAAAGTGGAGGGAGAGAGGAGAGATTTCACAAGACTTAGTTTCCTGCTGTTTCTAGTGAAATTGTTTGACTATCATTATTTTCCAAGGTTTAATTAATTTAATCAGGTAAACTTTACAATTACATATTTCTGTTGTTATTGATCTTATTCATTTTCAGATCCCTTCCAATCATTAATTATTTTATCTCTGAAATTTGCCTGTTGTAATTTAGCTCCAAGGCTTGCTATACATGATATACTAAGTTTCCAGTCAGTCTCTCAAATCTGTGGATGGAGATATTAATTTTTTGTCATGGACTTTTAATGTAGTTTGGAATGGCTTTACTTTCATGGTAGCTTATGCTGTATTGGAATACACAGTGGCAGGATCCAAACTCAGTTATCAGGAGTTCTTCTCATAAATTATTCAATTCATTGAATGGAACCATGATATATATCTGTTCCAGCATCCTGCAAAACTCAAGAATTTGCTCACACTGTCTTTGCCCTTTCCATCCCTTCCTCCTTCTGAACCTTGATTCACCCTGTTCCTATTGTCCAGGGTGTAGAGTGACAATTTTCTATTGTTCCCTTATGTTCCCACATACCTTGCCAGTGGAGATACTGATTGTTTTTGTTCCAGAATATGTTTTCAAGGATGCTGAGAGGGCAAGCGGACTAGAAGGGAAGAGATAACGTCTTCCACAGGAGCGAAGCACATGGTTCTGCGACATCGCCCACTACTTGTGCGGGCAACGCTTGGCTTTCCAGTATCATATCACCCTATGTAAACTGGAGCTTCAGAAATGGGCGGAAGACAATTCTGATGCTCTTGTTACTGCTGCTGATGGGAGTAGTAAACTCTGCTGTGGCTCTGAGCTGAGTCTTGTTTTTTGATAGCATCTATGAAGCTGTGAAAGGGTGACTTGTCTACTTGCAGGTTGGGCAAACTCTCAGAGCCTTCATAATTCTTGATACTCCTTTGATTCTTTTTCCTTATAACACTTCTTTAACCCATTTTGCTGTGAATATCCAGTATGGTAATTCAGTGTTCCCAAATCTTCCCTGTAAATAAAGCTTCCTTAAAATAAATAAGCAGATTATGATGCTTCCCTCCCACAAATTCAGATTCAGAGATGTGCATTGGGATATAGGAATCTGTTTCTTTTATTTTTTAAATTTATTTATTTATTTATTTATTGTACATTAGGAAAGAGGGGACAGTGATAGAGACAGACAGAGAGAGAGAGAAGCAATTTTTATTTAGTTTTTCATGTAACTTCCATTCCTCAGACACTTTGTTGTATATGTTGTGCTGAGGTTTGAACTCGCGTCCTCCCAAATGCCAGGCAAGCATCATAACTGCAGAGCTACCGATCCAGCTCCCCTATAGTTATTTTTTAAACCAGGGACTGAGCCCAGGGGAGCTTAACCACTCAGCCACCTCCCCAACCCATTTTTACTTTTTTATTTTGAGACAGAGTCTCATTAACTTGCTTAGATCCTTGCAAAGTTGCCGAGGCTAACTTTGAACTTGTGATCCTTCTGCCTCAGCCTCCTGAGTCACAAGGATTCCAGTGTGCACCACCATGCCCAGCAGAATATATTTCTTTTAAAACGTGAGTCCTAATAATTATTATTCTGAGAAAATAACTACGTGTAAAGTAGGTCATCGCTCTTGGTAAATAATCAGCACTCAATAAATGAAAAGTATTGTTGGAGTTTTCAGTCTTTAATAAACACTCACACTTTTCCCCTCACATCTGAGAAAGTAGAATAATTTTTAAAAGGACCAAAATATCACTTTCAAAACTGATAAAGTTCAGAAGGCAGCTTTAGTCTGTTGCCCAAGTAGGCCTGCTAATTAGATCTAGAAATTAGATCACAGAGGTAATAATGTTTAAGGTTTGTATTCAAATTATACTTAAAATATTGAAGACTTTGGAAACTTCATCATGCATTTTGACTTAGAAAAACAGAGGCAAGTGTGGTAAAAATGAGTTAAGAAGTTTCTGTGATTATGAGTTAGGAGAGGACAGAACATACAGTGAGGTTCACTCTTTACTGTGAAAATAAAACAATTGGATTCTAGAGGGAATTCAATTTTTATCCTTTTTCATTTTGATTTATTGAGACCTCAGCATATCCCAACCCTGTGGTATACACTGGAGTAAAAAAATAATAAGACCTGCATCTTGCATTGAAAGGTTTCATAATCCAGTGAAGGACACAGGTCAATAAAGACCACAATAAAATTTGATTACTGTCATCTGACAGTCTGACTTTAGATAGATAAAGGGAACACCTAAGAACAATTACCTATTGACACCGGAGAGAAACGGAAATCAGGAGAAGTGTTTTTCACAAGTAATTAAACAGGGATTAGCAAGTCACTAAATGGATAAAAATCCAGTTCTAACAGAATTGATATAATTTACTGCTTGATATATATGATGTCTTCTAATTCTGTAAATTCAGAAAAGATGATAAAATAAAATGAATTTCCTATAAACCATGAGAAATATTTCCTAATCCAGTGATATCAATCATTAACATTGGTATGGATTTTATACCAGGATTAACTTCCCTTTCAAGATGGCTCTGATCCCTCTTCAGAAAGGCCACAGGCAATCATCCTACTTAGAGAAGTACCTGTTACCTAGGTAAACCGTTCTATCATGTCAGTAGTTCTCCAGAGGACAAATCATACTCTGAATGCATTTTGTTTTGCATACTTATTACTAATCATCATTACAAGAATATAAACTATCAAGGGCAGAGTCCTGATTTACCTTTTCACCACTGTGTGGCACTTAGAGCCAAGCATGTTATACATAAAATATTGAATAACTAGTCATGCTCTCAATGTCTATACCAAGCCATCAGATTGTAATTACACATCTTAGGATGATTAGAGCTGTAAAAAACAGAAATCCAAAGCAAGATAGCTTAACTAGACCCAAACCTGTATTATCCTTACAATACGTGCAGAAGTGCCACAGTGCCCCTGGGAGGTCAGTGAAACTGTTGAGAAGTCAGATTTGCTCTGCCTTTCGGCTTGGTCATATCCTAGATTCAGCTCTTCCACAAGCCAGCTCATCTTGTACTTGTAAGACACTTGAACAATTCAGGGTTGTCATTTTCTACCGTATGTCATTTGAAAGAAAACATAATAATGTAACCCTCTAATTCGATTTTTTTATCTACTAATTGTTGTGAGCCACAGTTGGAATATCGCTATCCTATACCAATCAGGATCTACTTCTGAAGCTGGGCTCTGAATCAAATGAAGGGAGAGTAGAGACCCAAACTAAATTTTGATTAGGAGAAAGAGGAAAATGGCTTTGACAGAGGAAAACAGCAGCTGATATATTTTGGTTTAGTATTTTTAAGGTCTAGTGTTTTGGGGAATCTTCATATTATATTATTGTAAGTACTGTATGATATATTTAATATTAATTGCAGAAGACTCTAAACGCATACAGCTATCAGAGACAATGTACTAATAATCAAACTAGTTCTTGCTGCAACGACAAAAAGAAAAGTCCCCAAGAATTTGTTTCATTTCTTTTGCTGCGTGTTCAATTGTTTAGAAAAGGTTACATGTAGTAATGAAGAGTAACAATGTAAACATTTGACCTGCCTAAAATACCATGTAGAACTGTCTCAATGTCTTTGAAAGTTATCATAGGCCAGGCAGAATTCCCCAGGGGCCTTAGAAATCCCTCCATTTGTTTCCTATGATAACGAGATGTTATGCATTGACATTCCCTGTCCAAAATATTCTCATGGGGAGACTACAGAGAAAGCCACTTCCTTGATGTCTCTGAAATGTACAAACTCAAGTCTTACTGGCTGTTTCTGTGAGTTAAGAAACTATATCCTTAGATCCACTCAATCTTTTTTGGAGTTTTGTTTCTTGAATATGTATCTATTTTTTTTCTAATGATATCTTTTTTAAAAGATCCCATTACTTACAAATTGACAGTAGGCATTTTGATTTAACTGCAATAATGTCTCATCTGTCTGTTATGCCATATTATCAAAGTGTGCTACCAAACTGGATTTCCTAGATAACTGAGCGTGACCACTTCATTCAATACTTCATTTCATTCACTCCCAGCATTTTATTTAATTTTAGTCATTTCTATGAGCATACTCTGAACTGTATTATAAAACTACCAGTCTTAATAAAGAATACAGAGGATTTAATTTTTTTTAAGAGAGAAGGACAGTGAGAGAGAGCGAGAAACAATTTTTATTGAGTTTTCGTTGTGCTGGTGTTTGAACCCGTGTACTTGTGCATGCTGGGAAAGTGCTGCAACCACCGAGCCACCACTGCAGCCCTGGATTTAAATTTTGTTGATAATTTAAAATGATGATTATGGACAATTTATTTCTTCCTACTTTAATACTAAGAATATCTTATATATATGTTCTAGCTTAAATAATTAATTAAAAGAAAATGAATGTAACATTCTATATCAAAAATATGAGTGATCTGTGAGGAAGAAAATAGAGAAAATAATCAAGAAGATATAGAGGGAAGTTTGGAGGATTCCTGGATTCACACTGTTCCAACAAGAACTGGGATTTCTGAACTGGCACTCGAAGGCTTCCTTCTCAGGTAAGACATGCATGTGTGTGGTCTCCATATCGATGTGGGTCTGTATGCGGTGACTATAAAGTTCCAGCCAGACTTACTGCCTAGTCTCGTCACCTACATTATACAATGTGTATGACACATCTAAGTAATAAGTCTCAGAGCCAGTGGCAGATCTGGAATTCAAATCCATATGCTATTTCCAAAACTTCCTGCCTTCTTTCTTTCCAAAAACAGAGGGACTGTGGCAAACAGAGTGAAAGAGAGAATCAATATTATGTAGTTTTCCATGTGGCTTTTGTTGCTCCAACACTTCATTGTGAACATGGTGCTGGGCTTTGAACCCACATCCTCATGCATGCCAGGCAAGCACATAACCACTGAGCTACCTCTCCAGCCCTCCAAACCTACTTTCTGCTACCTGATCTGTTCCCTTGAAGCAGGTCTCAGAACAGGCACGCCAGCTCACCGGGGGCTTTTGTGATGTTCTGCTAGCCTTTCCTTCCTGGCCATGGCTCCAAACACCGCAGCTTCCTCCACCATTCTGTCCACACAGAGCGACTCATGGACCTGAACACCTGAAGCCACACCTGCTGCGATGGTCCCAAAGCCTTGGAGGGCATTGCTTTTCCTCTTCCCCTTCCACATCAGGTACCAGAGGCTCTACTGCATCACCTGCTGCTTTTAAGGGAAGTAAGTTTGACTTACTGTGTAACAATCCCTGTATGAGCTCATGAAAGCAATGGGGGGCGGGTTGGGGATTTAGCTCAGTGGCAGAGCACTTGCCTAGCGTGCGAAAGGTTTGGTCCTCAGGCCTAAAACGAAAGAAAGAAGGAAAGAAAGAAAGAAAGAAAGAAAGAAGAAAGCAAGCAATGGGCCAATCAGAGATGGACTTCCCAATTTCCCTGAAAAGGAAATAAGGACATTTATTCTAGCAATAAACAGATTTATTCTTGCAATCTGGCCCTAGAGAGGGAAAATAGCCATTCATTGTCACTCCATACCACAGCACCAGCAATTAGAGTTTTTCATTTTCCCTTTATCCAATCAGAGGAGACCCTACTAGCAAATGCAGATAGAGACCAAAATAGTTTACATTCACAAAAATACTAAATAATATGATGATATGAATGGAAGTTGACCAAACATGAGAGTCATGAGAGCAAATCATTTCTGTGTGTCTACTCTACCTTGAGAGCTCGAACATGCAGCTTTATTCAGAGGATTGGCCCTGGGCTGGCTGAGCTGTTTGGCCGGCTCACCAATTACCCAGAGGCCCTGAGACAACCTCAGAGCCCATGCCCCTGCCTCTAAACTTCACAAACTACCAGTGAGACATCTCTCCAGAGATCTCGCTCTTTCCTCTCTTGCTTCTTCCTTGCTCTGGAGTTTCACAAATGCTTATGAGAAAGCCACCCCTGCTCTTCCAGCCTGGCCTTTGGATGTACAGAAGCTACCAGCCACTTAAGGTATGTGCATTGCCAGGATGTGGCTGGAGGTGACCTCTTTGGGAACACTCCTCCCCTGCCCATGCTGTCCTCCAAGGAATCCCCACACTGAAAGAGGCAAGATGCCCATGCCCCCTTGAAGCCCTTGAACCACCTGAATCATCTTTCATCAGAAATGAAGAGACGTGTTTCCCTCCAACTGGGTTGCACCTTGCTATCTGGTCCCTGGAGCTGGGAAGCTAGTGCTTTGTGCTCCATAAAGCCTCTTACGCAATCCAATCATCCTTTTTATTGTGACACTTTTAGTGGTCAAAGTCAGCTGCTGATTTGAAGTAGGCAAAGGAAATATTCTCCCAGCTATGAGCTACCTCATATCTGTAATCCAAGCCAATTGGCGGACGGCAGCAGGAAGATCACACATTTGATGCCAAAATGTGTGGATTAGCAAGACTCTGTCTAAAAAAAAAAAAAAAAGTTTTTTAAAAGAGTGGGTAAAGCACCACTGTTTTAAGTTCACAGTATCACAAAAAAAAAAAAGTAAGAAAAAGAAAAGAAACATCACCTGGCTTCTTCATCTCCTATCTCTGTCTTCCACCTGTCAAGTTTCACCTGTGGATTCCTAGAGAGCTTCCAGCATTGTGTTCAACCTGAATTCTCATTGCTGACATCTGAAATGATCTACTAGCTATAGATAGTTCAGAACCTCAAATCTAGCATTTTCAAGTCTCCTAAAGCTTTCTCATCACCAAAGCAATCCACTTAATAAAATCATCCAGTTAAAACAAATGAATGTATAATTGCTTTATTCATAAAATGACTACTTAAAAATACCTGCTAATAAAGAGTTATGAATAACTAATTTGATTTCATCGATTTTACCTAACATCCTCTTCCAGATGTTCACTTCCCTTTTGATTGCCTTCTTCGAGAATCCTTGAAGTAATAATGGTGGTTAATTTTTGTAGTGTTTACTTGACAATCACCAGAAAATGTGCTTTCCTTTCTGAAGAAAAGAGACTTTAATTGCTCTGGTAAGAAACTCGTGCCCATAGTTATTCATCCTGGAACTCCTTGTGGGCCAAGTAGAAAACATCCAGGTCATAGAATGGATTCTGGACTAGGAGCAGCATCATTAAAACACTGACATGCACAGAAACATGGCAGCCAATTCCCATGCCTGTCTCCTTCTAGACAGACCACTGTAGGTAGTGGAGAAAAGGAATTCCCATGCTTGCCCTTTGAGTCTCTGTGCTCTGAATCCATCGCATAAAATTAGTTTCCTTATTTAAATTGATAATACTAGTACTTTCTTCTCATCCATCCTTTCTCTTTGTACATATAAAATAATTATACATGTCTGTCAAAGTTTAGTAACTAGGCTGCGGAAGAGAAAATAGAGTTTTTATCTCCAGTATTGCTATTGACTCTTAAGTAAACGGATAAGACACTTCCTCAGCAGAAACCAATCACAGTTTTTATGCTTCATCCTGCAAGGAACCCAGCTTAAGCTATCTGATAAAAGAAGTTTTCCAAGACAGGCATAGATTCCCTTTTAATCAAGGTTATAATCTCTGAAAGCAACATGAAGGCAGACAGAATAAGCATTGTTAAAACACATGCAATGCACTTTTAAAAGCACATCCTTTATATGGCATTTGTAAAATGTTCCTATGGTAATTGCTTTTCAGGTGGTGGAAAAATATGGCAAGAACAAGATTAAATCAAAATATTCAAATAATATGTCCAAGGTAACATAAGAAAGTGGTTCTTAAACTGGTGAGGGCTCATTAATCCCAAAAAAATAACTGACCATGTGATCATTGAAATTTGGTTTAAAAAAATAAAATTTAATTTAAAACCTAAGTATGTTTGTGTGTGTGTATAAAATATCTGAAGACATTAATGGACTTCAGTGAAATTCCTTTTTGAAGTGCACACTAAAATCCCTAACTTTATAGTTTTCTAGAAATAGTTCAAAAATATATATTTTCACCAAAATAAAGGGCTACTTACCCAATCTGTGACTTTTCCTCTCCCTTTTCCTTATTTCACACTTTTCTCTCCCCCACTCCCACATACATTCTTTTCCGCATTGGTTCCCACCTTTTGTCTTCTGTGTATCAGTTCCAAATATTGCACTACAAATATTCTTCTACACAGGAGCAGGAGTTTTATAGTAAGAAAATAGAGATCAAAAATAGGAACCACAGACAGCTTTGCATTCCTCCTCTCCCTTCTGATGTGGAGTTGCTGATATTACTTTATCTCCCCTCTGTGTCTTACCCTGGAGACCACAGAGACTTGAGAGAATCTGGATGTTGCTCTGAATATGAAATTTCTTGACTTTGGTTTTTGGACGGTGCTAACTGTGGCCACTCCTCCAGGACCATCTCATCTCAATTGTCCTGAGCTTTTCTTCTGCATTTTTGTGTTAGAGTACCACTACCTGCTGTGACAACAAACAACCCCAAACCCCAACACTTCAGTAGTTTCACTTATTAGAAGTTCATTTCTTGTCCCCAGCAGATATTCTGTTCACAACAGTCCAAATCAAATGCTTCATTCCTCTAAGAGTGAGGCAGCCCTATTCTTTGCAGAATTCAGGACCCAGCATAGCAAAGAAAGACAGAGGGACACATCTGTGTCTTACTTCTAGGTCTGGGAGTGCCACACATGGTCCTGTGCAGAGAACCAGTCGTGAGGCCACTCTTAGACGCAAAGATGTGAAGGTGAGGCAGGAGGATACAATCTCTGGCTTGGTTGCTGCTTTCAGCCACACACCCACACTGTAGATTATCCTGGGTTTCAGAGGACTGCCAGCCATCATTGCCTTTGCCCATTTTTGATACGTTTCTTCCCTTTCCCTGGTTGGGAATCACTGATATGCACTGAATAGATACCTATTAGTTATTTGTTGATGTGAAAAAGAAATTCTCCAAAAGCCATAGCTTAAGATAACAAGCACTTTGTAGCTTACATTTTCTTTGAGTCAGGAATACGGGCATGGCTGGGTGGATGCCTATGGCCCTAGGCCTCTCGGTGTCCCAGCAGGAAGATCCACTTCCAAGTTCACTCCCTTAGCTGTCTGAAGGACTCTCTTCCTCATTGGCAATTGGTAGGTGGTAGGTACTGGCTTCTGGCTATGTGGACCTCTTTGGTGACAGTAAACAACTTGGCAGGTAGCTACCTACCGTTGTGACAAGCCAACAAGAGAGCGAGAAGGGAAGTTCAAGACACAAAGGTCAATCTTTTGTAGTCTAATCTTGTGGTTTTCCTATAGGTGTACTTCATTCATTTGGAGCCTGTTGAAGGCCCACTCTGTGCTCATTGGAGGAGAAATACACAAGGGTACGTACCATCTCCAAAGCTGACTGTCTACACCAGCGTGAACACAGGAGGAAAGTGTAGCCAGGCTATGCATTTGGAGTCTACAACATTTAAAAATTCACAAATAAGCCATGCATAGTGGCACACGCCTGTTATCCCAGCACTCAGGAGGCTGAGGCAGGAAGATCCCTTGAGCCCAGGAGTTTGAGGTCAGACTGGGTAACATAGCAACCCCATCTATTTTCAATCAAAAAATAACTAATAGGAATATATTCAGTGCATATCAGTAATTCCCAAACCAGGGAAAGGGAAGAAATGTATCAAAAATGGGCAAAGGCAAAGCTGCCTAGCAGTGCTCCAAAATCCAGGGTAATCTTCTACAGTGTGGGTGTGTGGCTGCAAGCAGCAATCAACCAGAGATTATGTCCTCCAGACTCACCTTCACATCTTTGCTTCCAAGGCTGGCTCCATGGCTGGTTCTCTGCACAGAAGCAGGTGTGGCACTCCCAGACCTAGAAGTTAAGACACAGTTGTGTCCCTCTGTCTTTCTCTGCCATGCTGGGTCTGGAATTCTGCAAAGAACAGTGCTGCCTCACTCTTAGAGGACTGGTGCATCTGATTTGGACTTTGTGAACAGAACATCTGCTAGGGACAAGAAATGAACTTTTAGTAGGTGAAGCCACTGAAATGTTGGGGTTTGGGGTTGTTTGCTGCCACAGCAGGTAGTGGTACTCTAACACAAAAATGCCATAGACAAGGCAGCTGAGACACGGATGTGGCCCTCTGTCTTTCTCTGCCATTTTTAATGTGCAAAATATACAAGCAAATACCTCTGTGGTTCTTTTGATAACAGGTGTACAAGAAAGTGGCTCTAATTTTTGTTCCATTACAGAGCAGGAAAAAGATAAGGCCTGGGAGGAAGTTGTGGGTGATCTGGGATGTGTCTGACGGTGATTTTCTTGATGATCTCTTGAGTGTAATAGTTGCATATATTTATTTAATTTAGTTCATTAATGTATGGTGCATTAATTTTTGCTATTATTTTACTAGAATTTACATGGTTAGCTGCATCTGTCTGTATAATCCCCTCTGTAGCACATCCAGGACTTTCTTTTCATCCTGATTAAATGGATCTTTGCTTTATTCTTGGTGGCCACACATCATGGTTTCAGCATCTGGGCATTATCTTCTAGAATCAAGATAAAGTTGCTTCAGGTACCAGGACCAGCTCCCTACCTGTCCTTCTGGGGTTCTGCGTGAGCTACAGACCCTACCCTGAGTCGTGACTCTGGGCCTTTTTCTACACTACCTCCTGCCAGAGTCTGTTCTCACCCTATTTCACTTCATGATTGGATCTTTCAGGATCATCTGTCTTTTCAAATAGAGCTTTCTTATCTCTGGGTCCTCACCACCCTCTCTTGTCTATCCAGCTGAAGCCCAAACTTATGTTCTGTTATTTCCCATCTTTAAAACTCTTCTGGGAGAGTGAGATCATTTTGTATTTCCAGCACTCAAGATGCAATGCCCCTAGGAAGAGGGGAATGAAAGAGGCATTCATCAGGTCCCCAAAGCAGATGGTTTTGCTCAATTTTGATTCATGTGTCTAAATTCTAATTCTGCACATCCAACAAAGAATTGGAAAATATGCTCAGAATGCATTCTGCTTCTTCTAGAGTAATAGGATGCGTGTGGGTGCCCGGCTGCTCAGGTGCGCTATGTTCTCCTGTTTTGTGGTAGCTGGATGTGGCCATGCCTCTAAGTTCTCATCAATAGAGTAAGAGCAAAAGTGAAATTCGAAACTTCTGTCCCACGTGTCAAAAAATGCTAGATCCAGATCTGCTTCTCCATTAGCTTTATATTAGCTGAAAATGAGGATCAGAGGTTCCTGGGAAGCTACTTGTTGAAGGAGACAGAGTTGGCATGACTTCCTGAAGCGGAAACCACCTTCTTGCCCTGTGCCATTGAGTCATGAAATAAACTTGCATTTTGTTGAACCATTATCTTCTGGCCTCTTACTACATCAAATCAAACTTCACTCCAATGAATACTACATGGTTAATAGAAATCTTATCTTTGATCATTTGAAAAAGAACAGGTCCACATTATTTTCATTCATCCATAGGTTAAAATCCATGACTAAATGTCAATGCGTTCAAATAGGAAACCGTTAAAATATTGTGTATGTTATCAGTCAAACGTGTTCTGCTTCTTGCTTTCTTCGCTATTCCTTCCTCAAGAGGGAGTAAAGGAGAGACCTTAGATGACATCTAAGATGCCTCAGTCAGGCAAATATTGAATTGCAGTCAATTTGATTTTCTAGGTATATTGATTGATTATCTTTCAATTGGCAAGATTGATTATATGTTAGCATGAGTTCCTAATAATTTGGGAAAGGAATCTGATCATATGTCAGTCTTCCAGAAAGATATTCATATATAATATTCATATCAATTGCTTAATTTTCAGTGGGCACCCGACATTGTTTAAAACTGAAGAAGCAAGAATAAAAAGAACTAAATGGCATCTGATGCAATGATCAACTTAAAGGTTTTTTGTTTATTTATTTTTTTTGTATTGATTTTAGTACCAGTAATTGAAACCAGGAGCACTTAACCACTGAGCCACATCCCTAGACCTTTTTATATTCTATTTTCAGACGGGGTCTCACTGAGTTGCTTAGGGCCTTACTACGTTGCTGAAGCTGACTTTGAACATGTAATCCTCCTGCCTCAGCCTTCTGAGCTGGAATTACAGGCATGCACCACCATACCCTGCAAAGACTTAATAATTTTTATTTATTGTTTTTTTTAATTTTTTATTGATTGCTTTTGTTTTTCTGACACTTGGTTTTATGTGTGGTGCTGGGGATTGAACGGGGGTCTTTGCACATGCCAGGCAACCATGCTACCACTGAACCAGCTCTCCAGGATGGTTTAATGATTTTTTAAAAATGATGCTCATGGGAAAAACGTGAGGAGTTTTTCTATTTGTGGTTCTGAATCTGGTTAGGGCCATAGGCTTCTCTGTGAAGCCTTGATGAAACTTTGGACTTCTTTCTTGGGAAATCCATAACATAACTAATTTTGCATATAATTCCAGATGCCTCACAAGCACCCACCAGCCCAGGCACACCCAGGAGTCACAGATTAAGGACACATATTTGTAAGGAAAAGTCAAAGAATAAAATAACTTGCTTTCATGCAATTACAACAAAATTAAAACATTTATTGTGTGTTTATTTGCCAGTGAAACCAAGACCCAACTGCTAAAATAAGTAAGCTCTTGTGAGTGACAGTGGTTGGGTAGTTTCTTGCAGGGCACAGACTCCACCTGAACTGTGATGCGGTGGACATGCGCAGGGAAAGAGATGAGGATTAAATTCTGCATCGAAGGGAAAGAGCAGGATTTCACATCACAGTGGTGAGGCTGCGACTCATCTGATAAACAGTGGCCAGTCTTGCAGATCCATCAGTTCTGCATCCGCAGTCAACCAACTGTGGATTGAAAACTTTCAAAATAGCAGTTGCCTGTGCACTAAGCGTGGATAGGCTTTTTCTGTCATTCTCTAAACAATACAGCGTAACAACTGTTTACATGGTGTGTAGTTCCCACTGAGCGTGATAAGTAATCTGGAGATACTTTAAGATTTACAGAGGGATTTGCATAGGTTATGTAGCAAACACTACATCATTTTATATTAGTATCTGTGGATTTTGATATCCCCAGAGGTTCCTGGAACCCAACTCCATGCCTGCCGAGGGATGACTATCCTTCCAAATCTCCATTCGCTCACAGTAGTAACAATAATATTTATGGAAAAACTATATGTGGCAGGTACTATTCTATTTTATGTTCAGACCTCACACAGCCTTGAGATACACAATAATTATCAAACCTCTGATAGGCTCATTTCAAGTAGCTTGTTCTCATCACCTGACAAATGAAGGGGGCCAGAGCCAATCAGCTGTCTTTCTCACCTATGTCACCCATGAGGCCATCATATTGTCCTGGATCTATACTTAAAATAGAAGTACACACGACAGTGAGGTATTGTTAGTTGTGTGCCAACCAGACAGATTCAAATAAGAAGATTTTACGGACCAAGCATTTCAATGCACAATAATACAGTGACATTTTATTGCCCAAATTTTATGGCTAAGGCACATGGAGTTTACATCAGTGAGTCAAAGCCACACAGTCACAGGACAGAAGGCCCATGTACAGGCACCAACCTGTGACACCCTGTGTACTGTCACTTCTACTACACTTTGTTGCCTCTCTGCACCTAGGGATGCAATGACCTTCTGGGGTTTAAAACCTTTAGACCAGCAAGAATTAAAATTCAGACATTAGCATTGTGTATTGCCAATCTAAGAAGGCATTTAACCACCCTTCCTATCCTTCCCCCAAAAAACAGAAATGGAAATCAGAAGTAGGAAAGAGATGTAATATGAAGTAAAGTTCAATTTAGCTCATGAAATAAAAATGGATACCAAATATCAGATGATTTAAAGCAAGCTACAAATTTGAAGTTCAAGAGATCAGTTTCCAGTATCTGCTAATAATGTGAGATATTAAAACCTGTGAACAAATGTTTTCTGTGTAAAATGACAATCAGTCTGCGTTCAGCTTCTATACTATACACATCTACAACTGGGGGAATGTTGTCAAGTCCTATACCTATGATGATATTGCTTAAATAAGAAACAAATGACACAGCATACACTATAGGAGACATCTTCTTTGTTCTTCTAAATTTGTACTTTCAGACCTGCCAAAAAAAATCTTTTCTTATGTCACTGCATAGTTTTAGATGTTACGATGGAAATTATATAGATTTGTTGATCGAGCCAATTATCTCATGACAAATCTTTTTAGTTTTCAACTCATTTAGCTCACAGTTTGAGTTTTAGACCAAACACACTCTGCCCACACTGCTAAATGTACATTAACACTTCACAGTAAGGAAACAAACACTAGTTGATGCAGTCATCCAGCAATGACAGATCACTTGGTGCATGGAGAATCACATTTCAGACGCTCACAGGACGCTTCTTCCTTGATCCAGGTTGCTTGTATATCAGCACATGAACATTCCTCTGGCATATTTTTAGTAAAATGTTTTATTCTAGACTGATCATATGTTCACAGATTGTAGGGCGTACTTGTTTTGGGGCAAAATCCCGTCTGGTACCTGGTCCTCGTGCAGAGTAAACTGCAGTGTGGAGACAGATGGTATGGCCAAGTAGGAGAAAGACTCTGCTTGCAAAATTAGGTGAGCTTTGCTCCAACAGGGGAGAAAGGTGAATAAAGAAGTCTGTCCCAGCATGAATCTAAGACAAAAATATAAAAAGAGTGTCCGTGTTGAAGGTCACTCCTTTGGATTTTCCTGACATCTCAGAAATGGGTGAGCATGTGAGTGTTCCAAAGATGATAACTCTGGCTCTCCACTTGGTAAGGGGGGACTGTACTGTCCAAACCGCAGGGGCTTAAACAGCCACTCAATGATGTGTTGCCCAAAATACTCCCTTCTGCCTTAGACAATACAAAGACGTAATATGTTCACTGAAAGGTGCTTGTGAAATGAGACCCAACGTGTTTATTCTGTGTGTTGTGCACATTGTTCTCATTCTCTTACACTTATTAAAATTACAATCTAATTGGATTTCTTCTTCCGAATCAGAAAAAGTGAAACACATTTTCTCCCCACAGTCCCAAGACATCGCTGTGGTTGAGCACTCCCCACGGGGTGAGAAGAGGTGAGCTAAATTGGAATTTGTTTACTTTTCCCATGTGAATGGCTACCCTTGGGCACTTTTCCCCCGAATATTTACTTATTTTTATAGCTGTAATGTACATGCTTATGCTTATAAAACAGGCCTGCTAATTGGATTTTGTAAACACAAAAACATCTGACACAAACCAGCCCAGTTCCAAGAAGTCTCTGCTATATTTAATCACACTCTACATGCCAAGGTCACTAAGCTGACTAAAGTTGGGTCATCTAACTAAGGTGCTCGGTCAATGGCTACAAATGAACCAAGAATGAGAAACAAAGTTTCCTTTGGTTATAAGTCAATACAAGTGAAAGCTTACTACTGAATAATGTAATTAAATGTTGTTTCTTATACTTTCCAATGGCATATACTTCATTATTCTTGGCAACAAGAGGCTGCTGAAATTTCATTTTCTGCCAGTGGATGGATGCTTCCAGAACAGGCATGGCATTATGGAAGCTGCCCCAGGAGCATGAGAGGGCCTCACTCTTGGCATCCTGGAGCAGCTGTAACAGATGCTGATTCTACCCACACCATCTCTAAACCTGCAAAGAGCTAATCATGTACAGTAGGCATCAAATAATCATATACACATATTATGCCTTCCTGCAATAGTTCCTAAGTGCAAAAAATACTACATTAAGATGAAACATGTTTCTAAGTATGAGAATTGTTTGCTTCTGCTCTTACCAGCAGATGCATAGAACATCAGGAAGCATGAAAAACTGTTAATTCTCTGTTATTTTACATGACCATCCTAGGTGGCTGAATATTTTTATTTTATGAAAATTATCCAAAGATGCAAAATTAAACCATAGAAAAAGCCCAGACCAAGAGGCAAGATTTTTTATACCAAACTCGGCTTTCTTCTTGCTTAGCTAGACCTGCAGTGCTAGATCCTCCTAGATCTAGTCCAACTTGATTCCTTTATTAGTAAGGAATGGCTATTCCATTTTCAGAGATTTTTCAGAGGATATGTGCTTGCAGTGGGCTCACTGTATGTGTTTCCTGCAGTGTGATGGTATCTGGATGTTGGGTTGTTGGCAGTTAATGAGGGAGATTGTGAGAACCCAATGCTCATGAATGGGGTTACTGCCCGTAGGAAAGGGCGTGGAAGCCAGCGAGGCAGCTACATTTATCTGCAGTGTAAGGATGCAATATGGCAGCAGCCATTTCCAACTCACAGGAGGACCCTGCAGAACCCTACCATGCTTGCACCCTGATGTTAGGCTTCCAGCCTCCAGAGCTGTGGGAGGTAAGTATCTGTTATTTCTAACCCATCTGGTCTGTGTTAGTTTGGTGTAGCAGCCTAAACTAAGACAGTCCTCTCATAGTACTTCACTATTTCTTAAACCAATTTACCTTTTAAAATAAGTCCATCTTGTGGGAAAATAAATACCCCTTATAAAAATACAAAAGAGACAGAAAAGCATGAAGCAGATAATAAAATTCATCCTGAATCTTATTGTTCAGGAGTAGCCACTATCAAAGAATAGTTAATTCCTGAAATATTTCTTTCCAATTTTTTCTGCTATGTGTGCATATAAATGTCTTATTTCAGAAAGTTAAGAATACATTCTCATACATTTTTAAACCTGTTTATTTCATTTTCCTATATCTGTGAACATTTCTCAAAAGCCTGATTCTTAATGCAGATTGATATTTTAAATTAAGTGATTTACTACTTCTGATAAAGCTATTCTTCCATTTTAGAGCACTATAGTTTTCCAAATTACAAAAAAAAAATGTCTATTATTATTCTTACATATGAATGACCCTCTACCTGACTGCAGAGGACTCCAGAAGAAGGACTCCACCATCTATAAAAAAGAAAGATAAGTCTATTTCTCTTTTTTTTTTTCTTTTTCATGGTTTATATACAAGCTGCAATATTGTGTTCAGATAGACGGCATCAATGTGTTGCCTATATTAGCTGTGTAAGTAGTCTAATAAAAGCTTAATATAGTCGGGTACAGTGGTGCACACCTGTAATCCCAGCAACTCAGGAGGTTGAGGCGGGAGGATAACAAGTTCAAAGCCAGCCTCAGGAACTTAGTAAGACTCTAAGCAACTTAGTGAGATTATGTCTCAAAATAAAATATTGGTTGGATGTGGCTCAGTGATTAAGTGCCCCTGGGTTTATTTTTCAATGTGTATATCTAGTTGTTCCAGTATCACTTATCTTTTAGATTTCCTTTCCATGTTGGATTGTTAGACTTAATCTCCCAATCCTTCAATCATCCTGAACACACAAAGTGGCACCTCAGTCATTTTCTTTGTGGCAAGTAATGTCACCTTATGGATCTGGGTATTGTGTCTTTTCTCAGATGTATCTGCTATACTTTTTACCTCTTATTTCACACATGAGTTTTAAACTGTAACAAATATTTATGCTCATGAATACAATTCATCCATAATATCTCTTTATCATATATGTATTTTAACTAACAATAAAAGTCTTAGCTCAAAACTTACTTTAAGGCCACCATAATAAAGACAGAAAGCTACTAGTAAAGAATCAATAAGCATATCAATGAAATAAAATAGATCCTAGAAATGAATTCACACTACACACTCATTTGATTTTCAACAAAATCTAACAGTCCAATATGGAAAGGAAAAACTAAAAGATAAGCGATACTAGAACTAGATACATAAATCAAATAATAAACTCAAATCAGGCAAAAACATTAACTCAAGCTGGATCTTACACCTACACATAAGAGTAAAAACCACATAACTTTAAAAAAACAGTATATTTTTGTGCTTTCAGAATTTTCTTTTAAAGGAGCCAACAATATTTATGAAAGAGAACATTTATAAATTGTACTTTATAAAAATTAATAACTGGCTACTCTAAAGACATCATTAAGTAAATGAATAGGCAAATTGTCCGCTGAGAAAACATTAGCAATCCAGGTACTTATTTAGGACTAGTAATCAGAATATGTTTTTAAAATGGCAGCAACCAAATACTCAAGCAGACATAAACAACTAGCCGAACAGGAAATGGGAAAAACATCCAAACATATACACAACCTAGGATTATAATGATTTTCATTATATTTCTTATTTGTTATAGCTGTGAATAAGAAAGTTACTTGGTTGTTTTTAATAGTCAGAATTGTTCTCAATGACCTTCATTTTTAATACTTTCAGAATGGTTTCATCAGATTTTAAAATTTTAATTATTAAGATTTTCTAAAATCTTAAAAATTATGTATCAATATCATATTGTACAATACACACATATACGTACATACACACATATATATTTTTCCTCTTGTCTTTACTTCATACTAAATTTTTTTTCCCTTTGGTTTGGTTCATAAAGGCCAACTTCTTAATTAAATTATACTTTTTCCAAAGTATAATTTTAGATGCCAATGTTATTAGTGGAATTGGTTTCCATCAGATTTTCAAACTGGTTATTCCTGGAAAATGGTTTGTGGTTTTAAGTAATAATTTAGACTAGAATATTTAATAGATTTTCTTCACTAATTCCAGATTTTAGATGTTTGGTTTATTCATCTGTATTTTCTATACAGAAAATCATATTATCAACAAATATGTATTATAATATTTTACTATTGTTTTATGATTTGCATTACTCATATGTTTAAAATACTTTAGCATGTTATCTAGAACTTGCAAAATAATATTAAATAGTAAAATTACTATTTATATTATTTTATGCTTTAAAATAATACCACTAATGATTGACCGTTAAATTTACAGTTTATAATCATTTTAATTTATTCAATTTGGATAGTCCATGCCTTTTAATACAATATAATCTATGAAAATTTAGGGTGATCACTTGTATTTTGAAATTATCCAGATTGAAATACACCATTTTAAGGTGTATTTTATGACTATTTTCTCTTATTTCCTAACTCTTTAACATCTATTCCATTAGTCATATTTCCTCCAATTCTTCTGTTTCATGTTCCAAATTCTATTATTATTTTTCAGTGTTCTTCTCAATTTTAGATCTGTAATTAATTCTTTATTCCAATAAAATTTAAATGTAGTCAATATTTCTCTTTTTATCTAAAATATTTCACAACCTTTTTAACCACCTAAAAGAAAACCCATCTCTGTATTAATATTAATGAGGATGCTAGTTGGGATATTAGTTAAAATGAATTTTTAACATCAGTAGTGATACTTATAAGTACACTTTATCACTGTCTGTACTCACATACTTTTGTCTTTATTTTTTTATTTTTATTTTTTTTAAAGCGAGAGGGACAGTGAGAGAGACAGAGAAAGAGAGAAATAACTTTATGTAGTTTTTCACATGGCCTTCATTGCTCCAACACTTAGTTGTGTACGTGATGCTGCGGTTTGAACCCAGGTCCTTGTGCTTGCCAGGCAAGAGCCGAAACAGCTGAGCCATCACTCCAGTCCCCATACTTCTGTTTTTAAAGTACTTCTTACTTTTTGTTTTTGTATTGGAGGAGTCCAGTTGGTTATCTCTCTCTATTCTTGGTATGTCAGAAAACACATTTTATTTTACTTCTTCTCTAAATTTTAGGCTTATGGTCCCTTTGACACTTTGAAAGCTTTGTTGATGAATTTGCTGCTTCTGATTTGAAGTCTTTTTTTTTTTTTTTTTTTGGTTAATCAATGTTTTCTGTGTAATAGCTGTATTATTGCTGTATTCTCAATGATCTATAGTTTGGTCTGATGTGAACTTAGGCCTATGTATTTGTACATGTTTATATTCAGTCTATGTCAGTCCAAGACTTATATTTTTATTCACTTCTGGAAAATATATGCCCATATTTATCTTCTGTCATTTCTTCTCAAATCTTCTGGTGAAATAACAAGTTAACTTTTGTTGGAATTTCTCATTTTATTCCCATATCTTTGAACTAATTTTTAAATGCTCATATCTCTTTATTTTCATGATTATAAATTGGCCAATTTCCTAGTACATTTTGGGGTTTTGCACCTAGGGAGTGTTCTACTGTCATGTAGGTGAAGGACCTCAATACCCTGCAAAAACGTGCGAGATACTCCCCACAGCCCAGAGTTGTTTGTCTCCAAAGGCAAGAGTGTTGATGAGACATTGTGCTGTATTTCTAGGCTCCCATTCATGGGTGAATTCCTCCTGACTGTTTTTCAGTTTGCCATATCTCTTCTCAAATGCCTTGTCTGAGTAGTATTCCATTCACTGAGATTTTATTATAAATTAAGATTTTTTTTTAAAAATTCCTGACTTTCTAATTTTAATGTCCTGGGATTGCCCCATGTCTAACTATCTTTGCTTTGTAATTTCTTGTTTTTTATTGCACACTATTATGCAATTTATTCATTGTAAGATTTAAAGTATACTCATTTAATTTTTTTTTCACATATCCCGTAGTTTTACTGAGCTTTTTCATTGCCGTGACAGAACAACCTTACAAGAACAATTTTAGGAGGAAAAGGTCTGTTTAAGGGCTCACGGTTTCTGAGTTCCCAGTCCATGGAAGGCAGCTCCATTCCTCCAGGCTCAAGGTAAGGCTGTACATCATGGTTCCAGGGAGCAGGGAGCTCAGGGTGTCACATCAGGTAGCAGCAAGAGAAACTCCAGGCCAGATACAGAACATATGCCCCAAAAGCATGCCCCCAATGCCCCCCTCCTCCAGCCACACAGTACCAGCCTAAAGTTGCCAGTTAATCGCTAACAGGGGACTAACTCGCTGATTGGGTCAAGGCTTTCACAGCCCAATCATTTCACCTCAGCCTTCCCAGTTGTCACATGTGAGCTTATGGAGACACCTGACATTCAAACCACAGCATAACATGTCCGTACTTCCATGACTTCCATGACTGGCATCTGCAGAACATGGCATATCATTCCCTACAGAAGGCTTGTGCAGCTCCGCCCCTGAGGCCTTGCTGTGCCGTCCACAGGGCCTCTCTGTTGGCTTGTCCACACTGAATTCCTGCAGCTCTCCTAGCAGTTGTTCTAAGGTACCGGTATTTCTTATCTGGGGGTTCTCCATTACAGTGTTGGCTTCCTCCTCATATCTCCATACCTCATCCTCGCAGGGGCTGCCATCAGAGACTCCGAACCCAGGGCACTTTGCCTGGCCTCCCAGGCTTTCCTCTGAGATGTTGGGGGAAGTCTCCATGACCCCCTAACTCCAGCGTCCTGCAGAACCAGCACCATGTGCTTCCTGCCAAGCTCTGCTGCCATCTCCAGCAGTAGGCAAGCCTCCAGGGACCACAGTGGCGGTGGCCTCTGTGTCTGAGCACATTGAAACATCTTCCTAGACCCGCCTGTGCAAACAGGGCACCCCACTGGCCTCTTCTCAAAGGAATACTTACTCCCTTGAGTGTGAGATGCATCAATTCCCAAGATGCCCTCCAGCCATCTTTCTTATGGCATCTAGGCAGGCTTTACTTCTTTAATTGCAGTTACGTCTTCAACACAGCCGCTTCCTTGGCCCCAGTTTTCCTCCTATCTTTCAAGTCCAAGTTTTTCAAATCTTTCTCCTCTGCTTTTGGTCCTGAATATCACCGTAAACTTGACTTAAAGTTGCCAGCAATATTCCAGGCCACTGCCTGAATGCTACGCTGCCTGGAAATTTCTAAGTACATCATCTTTAAGATCAGGCTCAGAGGAAGTCTCTGGACATGGGAAAAATGCACCCAAGTTCTTAGCCGGAACATAGCAGCATCTACTCCAATTTCCAATAGAGTCCCCCTTCCCCTCTAAAGCCCCTTGAGCCCTGTCTTCATGTAGCACAGTCCTGAGAGCATTCTGGTCTTCTGAGCCCCCACTAGAATTGTCACTTAAGGTCTGCTTACAACAAGCTAAAGCTTTTTCCAGCTTGCAATGCAAGACAACTCAAAATTCCTCCCACAAACTGCAAAAAGCTCCAAAAATTTCTCAACCATGTGGTCATATTAGTCACAGCAATGACCCCACTCCTGGGACCGATTTCTATTTTAGTCAACTTTTTCATTGCTACAACCAAGTGACCTGACAAGAACAATTTCAGAAGGAAAAAGTCTATTTAGGGGCTCACAGTTTCAGAGGTCACGGCCCATGGAAGGTGGGCTCCATTCCTCAGGGCTCAAGGGAGGCTGTACATCATGGCTCCAGGGTGCAGGGAGCTCAAGCATCACATTGCCACATCTGGAAGCAGAGCAGAGAGAAAAACTCCAAGACAGATATAGAATATGTACCCCAAAGACTTGCCCCAGTGACCCACCTCCTCCAGCCACAGCCGTCCAGCCTATGGTTGCCAGTAAATCTGACTGAGTTAAGGCTTTTGTAACCTAATCATCTCACCTCAGCCTTCCTGAATTGTCATACATGAGTTTTGGGGGGATACCTCACATTCAAACTATAACACCTACTTTCTTTCCCTTTCCTTGGAGAGAATGAATCTCCCAATTATTGATTGTCTTCAGTAGCATTGGTTTGCTTTGTGTGTTTTACTGTTTTAGGTAACAGACTGATACTGAGAGGAAATGTTAGTTCCTCTTCTCTTTCTCCATCATGCAACCTACCCTTCCATTTCTCTTCTCCAACAATTTTAAACAGATGGATGATGAAGCAGGATAATGGTCTGATCTAGGGGTAGATCTTAAACTGGCCCTTGGAACCTTTATCATGGAGATACTGAAGAAAATGTGGACCAACTCAGGGAACCAGATGGCAGCTTGACAGGTATCACTAGGTCAGGTGTCCTGTGTCCTTGACTCTCCTGGTCAGTAGTTATAACTATGGCACAATTCCAGGCTTTAGTTAGGCTCAGCTTGCTTTTCAACCTCTTCTCCAGAAGATGGGATCCTTGACCTCACTTTTAAGTAGTATATAACATTTATCCTGATTATGCCATATGAATCCTAGAACTACAAGTTCAGATTTTGTGTTTCCTTCCAGAAAAAAAAAATTAACTCCTATTTGTAGGTAATATTCATTGGCATTTGTTATTTTTATATGTTAATATCATACTGTGTGTTTGGAGCAGATGGGACCCTTAACTACCTGAAATTACAATATCCCAACTGGAAACTTCATGGCCTCTGGTTTACATAAATAAATTAATAATCAAGCATTTTTCATGTTCAGTTTAAAAGTTTTACTTTTAATAACAAATGTGAGTGGATTTGTATCAGAGTCTTTTCAGTGACAGCCAGGATTCTTTACCCTGTAGTTAGTCTACTCAGCAAAATATATTTTTACATTACCCACTAATGGTTTGTAGCTCTATTCTTGTCATAGACTCTCATGCTTTCAATAGATATTCCTATTCTTAATATTTTAAATAAAATTCAATATTGGTACCAATTCAATATTGTCAAATTTTATTTTTAGGGCATTTTTTGTTTTTATCTATTGCATAAGGTGATTTCTCTGAAATATTATTGCAGGTTGATGAATTTTTTATTTGTATTCATAAATACTGATTAGTTGAACATTTAGTGAATAACCCCATTATTAAACCTGGTCCAGAGCTATATAAATGATTCTTTCCTTAGAAACTACCTCACGACCTTTGTTTATTCTGGGATTTTTGCACCACAATAATCTTCACAAAGTTAGCATTTTTCCTACATTATAGAGTCCACTATACATTGATTTCTCCTTTTTTAGTCTCAACATTCCCTTCAAACTCTTTGTGTAGTAAACATTCTGAGTTCTTTTATGGTTTTGTAATATACACATTGAAGTGATAATTTGGCTAGAAATTAAAATGTAGGTTGAAATTTATTTTCCTTCAGAATTTAAAATATTTCTGGGCTTCTGTCTTCCATCTAGACTTGACATAGAAAAGTGTAGCATCCATCTGATCCTTATGCTTTTGTAAGTGATCAATTCTTCCTCTCATAGCATTAGCAGAATAATTTCTTTCCTTCTGATGTTTCAAAATACTATTTTAATATGTTTAGATATACAATTATCATTCTCTTCCATTTGATATTCTACACACCTTTTCAATGTAAGGTATGCAATATTTCTAAACTCTTAAAAATATACCTTTATTATTTCTAAAAACCATTTTCTTGTCTCTACTTTTTAAGTCTACCATTACTGTATTATTTTACCTTGCTCTTAGCCTGGTGTATTTATTTTATCTTCCTTCATCAATTTCTGTCCCTCAGTGTTATTTCCAGATTGCTATTTCCCAGCTTTTTCTTTAGTTGTTTAGACCTATTTTCCTTTTTCCCTTCTAGGGTGTTCATTATTCTAAGTATATTTTATAGCCTTAATAAATTCACATAGAGGGATATATACATATGTGTATATATATATATATGTATATATATATATATATATATACACTCACATTTATATGTAGTCATCTTTTTATGCTTACTTGTCATATTTCTTGGTCCATCTTTTCTAATAATTCTGCTTCTTCATGGCATGGTTATGGATATTTGAATATATAACTTTGTATTAGGTGATATGACTTCACAGGTTCCTATTAATTTTGATATGTAAGTATCAGCTACTTTTGTGACAATGTGTTGGGGTAGGTGTGTGGCTAGGGCTTTGTCAGTGTCTGTACCCTCTACTTGTATTTACGAAGGGAAAAGAGGGTTATGAGGCAAAGAGACTCAGACCTCAGAGAATTATGTCAACCACTGTGCAAGTCTTTAGTCAGAGATTCACTTTTCAACCACTTTATATAAGCTCTTTAGAGAGAGTACCTCTATTCAGCTTTGGAATCCAGGGTGGGAACTTGAAGGACTTGCAGGTCAGAAAGGTCTGCCCAAAGTCTGCGAGTATTCAGAAGCCCTACACCTGCAAAGCTGTGGTCAACAGCAGTAGTGACCTGGGCTGTCCTGACACTTTCCCTGGAAATGGCACAGTCTGTGGCCATTCCAAGACTGATGCCTGGAAAGGGGGAAACAGAATGTCATGCTTTCCCTGGCCCATCACCTGGATCTGCCTCCTGCTGATCTTACCCAGGCTGCTCGCACACCAAGGCCCTTGCCCCATGGGTGCTGCTTCTTGGTAGACTTCCTTCTCAACCTGCCCTTTTCTAAATTCTTATTATTTCATTTATCTGTTTTTCATGAGTGTCTGTGATCTAAGATTAATTCAGAAGAATACAACCAGCAGCCTATCCAAGTCCACCATTACAACATGTACTGGACAATTCTGTTATGGTAGTCTACGTCTGGTTAATTAGCTCACATTTTCTTTTTCACATCTAATTTTATTAAATTAAGATTTATAACATTTGAAAAATTTTTCATAAATAATCATAGGATTTATTACATAGCAATTTTCTTTTTAAAAAATATGCATACCCTTACTTCATCCTTATTTTCACATTTCCTTTTCATTATCAAGACTTTGGGGGAATTCTTAGGTTGTAGGCTTAATTCATATATTTTCTATTTTCTGTTTGAGAAATTCAATTTATATGGAATTTGACACTATGAGTTTTCCTCTGACTACTTCTTTGGACAAAATTGCTGAGTTTTAACATGTGCTACATCGTTTATTTAAAAAAAATAGCCTTTTATTTTCGTTGTTGATTTTTCTCCATTCCTCAGAAAAATAATAAAATGTTTTGCTAATCAAAAAATAAAAAAGAACAAAACGTGATTCTTGGGGTACTCACTCTTACATAAAAACTCAGAAAGTTCCAATAGTTTGAGCATAACTAGCAAAATAAAATCACACCTATAGATTTGAAACTGCCTGAGTAAATTTCTAAATAATTGATTTTCCTCCTAACCCACTTTTCCCTTTTTAGTACAATTGGCAGGGTTTCACAAGAAACCTGTGTTGTATTCAAACAGGCAAGTCTGTATGGGATACTTCCCCTCTGGTGGCAACATGTCAATCACTTCACATAGTTCATTTCCTGATGATCCTGAAAAAATTTGCCTTATACCTGCATGGTCTCATTCTAGCACCAGGCAATTTTCCGGAATATTTTAAATGTGAAATTGAGAGGTAAACCCAAGCGCATGCTTTGTAGACTGTTTGAGGAGGAACAACCCAGGATCAAACCTTTGGCCAATGAAGTGTACAACATTTTCTTGACAGAAGCAAAGTGATATATGGCATGTCACAGCTAAGCTGTAAAAATACCTCGACCTTTCATCAGTCTCAATTATTAGAAGTAGTAGCCTTGGGCTGAAACGACTTGGGAATCCCTGAAGATATTTAACACAGAAAAACTATAGAATCGAATGCAAAGTGCGTGGCCAAACTGTGCTGATGGGGAAGCCTAGCAGTCCATTCATCATGTTTTCCTGCATCCTCTAGAGCTGACATCTACATATTAAGTCTTTCCCTGGGTCATCTCACAGTGCTGAGGAAATCCCACCAGGAGGCCTGCGCTTCCAGAGAGGGGGAGAGGGATGCATCATCTTATTAGGAAGACCATTGGTCAGGTTTGGTCCCTTCCTGCTGTTTCAAAGGCATACCCAGTGTGGCTGAGTGTCCCAGTGTGGCTGAGTGTCCCAGTGCCCAGGAAAAGAAATTTGAGAAAGCATGAAGGGCTCCTCTGATATGATAACATTTTTCAGTAGCTAGGGACCACACCTTGCTGTTGAGGGAGGCCTGGCCAAAGTGACTACAGTAGAGTCTGCCACCATGTGCCAGGGGGAAAGAAGGAATGAGTGGAATCAAGAGCAGGGATGATTCAAGGAAAGGGCAAATCTTTCATTGAGTTCAGCGGGCACAACTTCCTCAATGGAGCAATATTTCCCCAACGGGGAGTGGCCATATGCAAGCTGATTGCTGTTGGGCAGCCATAGAATTCAAAATCCTTATTTACCCTTTTCTCGGGAATTTAGCACTGTGTTTAACTGGGAACTTATGAAAGAAACCACAGCAGTCTCCCCAGTTCTTCTGTCAACCACAGAGATCACATGTGTGGTACCATATATCACATTTCAA
Source organism: Aplodontia rufa (assembly GCA_004027875.1). NCBI lineage: Eukaryota > Metazoa > Chordata > Mammalia > Rodentia > Aplodontiidae > Aplodontia > Aplodontia rufa. The sequence goes on along the minus strand of PVKS010003779.1, from coordinate 1,498 downwards.
TTGTAGCAGATACTGTGAAACACCCCTTGCTCCTACCGCTACTTCAAAAATACCCTATTTCTGCATCAGCCAATAGCTCTTTTTATGTAAAAAAGTAATGGAGACATTATTGTATCTTTTTTTCAATAGTTTGATAATTATATTTCAAAATAACAGATTTGCTTTGGAATTTTTGTATTTTATTTTATGCATTTAAAAACTTTGTTTTTTTTTTTACTCGAGTCATTTTTTTATTCATCATAGAGATACAAAGTTTGAGTCCATTCTTACAGAATGTATCCTTAAGTCTTTCAATATATTAGTACAATTATTTCATATATTAGTACAGGCACTTTACTTAACAAATGTATTTGTTTTAGCATTTTTAGTCTTTTTCCATGGTGCTGTGGATTGAATTCAGGGTATTGCACATGCTAGGCAAGTGCTCTACCATTGAGCTATACTCCAACCCAACAAATGCACTTTGATGTAACATACATATAATATGTTGTTGAAGTACAATATGCATATATATAAATGTTAATCATATATCTCAGTGAATTTCCACACCCAAATATGCAGGGATAGAATGCAAAAGACAAAAATCACAAGAAACTGTAAGAAGATCTCCACCAAGGTAATAAATATTCTATCTTCTATCGCTACAACTTAGTTTGCCTGCACTTGAAATTTGCATAAATAGAACAGTGCACTGTGTTTTGTTTGCTTCTTTGTTGCAATGCTGTGTTTCTGAGATTCATCCAAGTTATTGTAGGTGGCAATAGTTCACTAATTCTCAATTCAAGCACAGGAACATCAAATGAAATTATGAATCTTTGCATCGGAATGAAAATTTGCAGATACAGTAACTACATGGATTTATATTTAAGATTTTAAAAGTTATTTAGATTTTTTTTAGAAACAACTTTATTTAGTTTCTCACATGGCCTTAGTTGCTCCAACACCTAGTTATGCACGTGGTGCTGGGGTTTGAACCCAGGTCCTCGTACTTGCCAGGCAAGTGCCGAAACCACTGAGCCACGGCTCCAGCCCTATTTAGATTTTTTAAAAATGACTGTTTCAGCAAAAATAACAAGAACGTGACATTTTGTAACATAAGGAATATATAATTAGTCTGTGTCTTTTGTATCCAAGCTCAATACCTTGGACTTTACTGGTGGATAGGAGCACCTTGTGTTCAAATGAGGTAACTGATGTGGCTGTAAGTCAAGCTTCCCGTCCTTGTCTTCAATAATTTGCTTTGATGGTTCATAGAACTCAGAGAAGCATACAAATAAACATGATTTTAAAAAGTAACCTGGAAAAAGTCTGGTTCTGAGTCCAAGACTTTCTGTCCTCATGGATTTGGGATGTGCCACGCTCCTGGCAAATGAATGCATTTACCAATTTAGAAACTTTCTGAACCTCAAGTTTTAGGGATTTTTGTGGAGACTATCACATTGACGTGATTGATTATTAACTCAACCTCTAAGCCCTCTTCCCTCCTCAGAGGATGAAG
>PVKS010003778.1:0-100176 GCA_004027875.1 Aplodontia rufa | reverse complement strand
TCTGTCTTACCCTCTGCCTAAGCACCTGTCTTACCCTCTGCCTAGACACCTGTCTTACCCTCTGCCTAAGTACCTGTCTTACCCTCTGCCTAAGCACCTGTCTTACCCTCTGCCTAAGCACCTGTCTTACCCTCTGCCTAGGCACCTCTGTCTTACCCTCTGCCTAGGCACCTCTGTCTTACCCTCTGCCTAGGCACCTCTGTCTTACCCTCTGCCTAGGCACCTCTGTCTTACCCTCTGCCTAGGCACCTCTGTCTTACCCTCTGTCTAGGCACCTCTGTCTTACCCTCTGTCTAGGCACCTCTGTCTTACCCTCTGTCTAAGCACCTGGGCCGGCCCCTCCACTCCTGCTGAGCAGTCTTTCTATAGAGTCCCTTGGCCCTCAGGGCAGACTTCCTGGACAGGGTTCGTTCAGATTGGCTTATGCTGCACTACCTTGCCCTGTGTCCAGCTGTCCTAAGGAAGCCCCTCTTTCCTTTTCTGCAGAAGCTCTGGAAGCACAGACCACTCCCATTGCAGCCAGCAGGGTCAGCTCCTCACAGCCTCTCCAGTGTGGGCTTCTCCAGGGGAGAGGTGGGTGGGTCCCTGTGTCCTCCGTGCTCCAGGGCAGCCCCACACTTTGCTGAGCTGTGTGCGGTGAAGCCTGACCCAGACACTCCCCCAGCAGTTTTGGGTGGGGGTGTCACACTCTGCCGTATTCTGCTGGACTGGGTCTGGTGCTGCTTTTGGGGCTCTTGGATACAGCCACAGTTCTGAGACACAAAAGTCCCATTTAATGTGCTATTACACATTAACTAATATGTTATCTTAGCAAAATTGGGATCTGAACTGCACATATCACTTTATATTATATTTTGAGCATATTTCCATGATAGCAGATAGACTCTCCATTCATATTGTTTTAAACAACTGATTAGTTTTTCCTTGTGCAGATATTCTATGACTAACTCTATTAATTCTCGGTTGTTGGCTGTTTGGGATTGTTTCTAACTTTATTTATTTTTTTTTAAAGAGAGAAGGACAGTGAGAGAGACAGAGAAAGGGAGAAACAACTTTATTTAGTTTTTCACATGGCCTTAGTTGTACGTGGTGCTGGGGTTTGAACCCAGGTCCTCGTGCTTGCCAGGCAAGTGCTGAAACCGCTGAGCCACCGCTCCAGCCCCTGTTTCTAACTTTAGATGATTATTAATAACACAGTGTTTGAAGCAAATTTCTGTGAAGCTGGTGAAAGGCCCCTCATTTGCACAAGCCCTTTGCAAATGCTTGGGAAGGATCTAGCAATTTTATATTCATAATTTTGTGTTCTTTGTGTTAAAGAGGACCCTAAATTGTGTAAACTTCAAGCTCCACAAAAACTGGATGTGTTCTTTGGCTATGATAAAAATTCTCACGCTCAATTATTTTTTTATTGGCCACATCTTTATTTCCTTAGGATAAGTTCCTAGAAACTGAATTGCTAGATTAAAGCAGATGCACATTTTTAAGATTCTTAGAACTTACTGCCAAAGAGACCTCCAGAAAAGGTGATCTAATTTACACCCTACTCTGCCCTAAATGAGAACACCCAGAACGGGGCAGTTTCTATGAAATTGCGTTTCTTTGTGACTATGGCTCATTTCTCGCTGCCATTAGCACCTTCTCCTGAAGTAGAGGTCTACTCTGAGATCCACAGGACCCAGAGGTAGAATTCTTGTGGTCTATGAATTGGGTTGAAAAAAAAATTGCTGCTTTACTTTCACTGCAAGCCTTTCATTGAAATGTAATCCTTCTGTTCATCTTGAATATAGGCCACAAGTCCCTGTAGTATTAGTGGTACCTGTGAGTTCAGCAGCCTTGTCACCAGCATAAATCACAGATATTTTTGTGCTTTACTACATGATTCTCAAAATACCATTCATTTTTATCAGAGCTTCAAAATTACAGTAGTTACTGACTTGCCAGTAGATCTTGTTTAATAATGTGCTGGCAAAAAACAAACAAACATGTATTTCTAAATTATAATTTATTTTTTTAGTATTTTGATGACTTTGTTTGATATAATGGGTCTCCTTTATAACTTTGTATAATTTTTGAAAAGAGGTCCATTGGCTTGACTAGACTCTCAAGGGATCCGTGGCATGATAAAGTTCAGAATCCTTATTGTATGGGTTAAATCACATTTCTTTAAAATTCATGCATGATACTGAAGGAAAGAGATGAAAATTTTCTTGAATCTTGCACGAGCCAGGTCATGCATTGGGGGCTGCAGGTAGAGAGGACAGGCTGACCCACTCCCTGAAAAGCTCACAGTCTAGGTGGGAGATGCAATTTCACAGCTCCTGCTGCTCAGCATCCTGTGGGCTGAGGGCTCAGCTGCTCAGATTTTCCAGGGTTTTAAGAAAAATCAGGACTCCAGATTTTTGTGTGTTCCCATATAAAACAACTCTCCCAATCTTTAAATGTTGGAAATTAATCAAAAAAATTTTTATAAACTACTGTGTGAGCCAAATAAAGCATGTCTGGAAGCTAAATATGGCCCATAGGCCACCAGTTTTCAACCTTTGGTCAAGGAGGAAAACAGAATTCCAGTTAGGGTGGAACAAATTCATTCAATAGAATAAAGTAGCTAGGATTCAGAGCCTTTCATCCTGCTCCTACAAAGCAGGGAGACAGGATTGGAGCTTTGGAAGGAAGGAGATGGAAGAAGGAGCTCTGTGGTATACAGTGGGGGTCTCTACAACCTGGCTTCAGGCTGGGTAAGGAGAGAAATGGCTGCAGGCAGGTGACACTGTGGTCAGAGTATCAGCAGAGTTGTCAATGAAGCAATTCAATGACTGTATGCTTAGAAGATTCCAGGACCCCTAGCAAAGACACAAAGACAAAAATGAATGCAAAACAAAATAAAAACTATTTAATTATTAAGAAAATTGGTAAGATTCTTGAATACAAGATAAATATACAAAAATCAATTGCCTTTCTCTTTTTATTACAATAAACACAGAGAAATGAAAATAGAATAAAACATAACATTGGTAAGAACTTTAACATACTCAGGAGTAAATTTAATAAGAAAGACAGAGCCCAAATGAAGAAAGCTATACAGTCTTGTGAAAGGGTGAAATACAAGATCTGAACAATGGAAAGGCATAACCATGCTCTTGGATAGGAAGATGTACTATTATAGAAACAGCAAACCTCCCCAAATGTACTACATATAAAGGACAATGATTTTCATGTTTATATAAAAGAATATATGCCTTTTTTACCTAGAGAGAGGGACAGTGAGAGAGAGAGAGAGAGAGAGAGAGAGAGAAAGAGAGAAAGAGAGAATCAATTTTATTCAGTTTTTCACGTGGCTCTCGTTGCTCCAAGACTTCGTTGTGTACGTGGTGCTGGGGTTTCAACTCACGTACTTGTGCATGCTGGGCAAGCACCATAACCGCTGAGCCACCGCTCCAGCCCTGAATATATGCCTTTAAACAACCAAAAAAGTATGGAAAATAATAACAATGCAAGAGGATTTGCCTTGCAGGTACCAGAACAAATTCTAAAATCAATCATTAGGATATTGGTGTAGGAATAGAGAAATAGACCAGTGAAACAGAACAGGTATTTGAAAAAATAACCAAACATATATATCAGAATTTAAAATTTGACCGAATGACCTTGCAATTATTTAATATATGATTCTGGCAGAACTGCTATTCATTTGCAAGTAAAATATGAAAATTATCCAACTTCATAACCAAAAGTACATTTCAAATTAAAGACTTAAATGTAGAAAACAAGAACTTATGAGAAAATATAGAAGACTGTGTGAGCATTCTTCACAAAACATAATCAAACTGAGAAGCCCTAAAAGAAGAATGAGGCCCTGAAAAACAATGCAGGCCAAAGGATACATAAACAGAGTCAGCAGGCAAATGACAGACTTGGAAACCAAATGCTATGAAACATTAGGCCAAGTTTAATATCTACAATATGCAATGAGGGTTTATCTATCTATCATCTATCTATCTATTTATTTATTTAACCAGGGATTGAACTAGGGATGCTTAACTACTGAACCACATCCCCAACTCTTTTATTTTTTTATTTTGAGACAGTGTCTCACTCAGTTGCTTAGGGCCTCACTAAGTTGCTGAGGCTGGCTTTGAACTTGAAAACCTCCTGCCTCAGCAGTACAATGAGGTTTTACAAATGAACAAAGAAAAAATAACTCAATAGAAAAACAGGCAAAGGAAAGATTGGGCAGTTCATGGAAGAGTTAATACAGATAGCTAAGAAACAAATAAAAATCTACTCAGATGCAGCAGAAGGGAAATGCAATTAGAAATAACAATGAGACAGCAAAATCCATGTTCATAACAGCTCATTTACAATAGCTAAATTATGGAACCAACCCAGATGCCCCTCACTGGATGAATGGATCCACAAGCTCTAGTATATATATATACAATGGGTTCTACTCAGCTATTAGAAAAAATGATATTGCGTCTATTGAAGGTAAATAGATGGATTTGGAAGAAATCATGCTGAGCAAAGTTAGCCAAACCTAGAGAGTCAAGGGCTGAATGGTTTCCCTCATTCGTGGAGGCTGGACCTAAACCCAGGCTTCGGAGTAAGGTAGACAAACTCATGTATTAGATCCACAGAACAAAAATACAAAATGTTAATATTTAGGAGATATAGTTGCAAGATATTTCCTAAGATATTTGAACAAGCTATGCTGCATACCTGTACAAAAACATAAATGTTTAATCCTATTGACAAATATTTTGAAGAGTAACAAGGGATGATAGGAAGGAAAGAGAAGTGAAAATGTTGGAACTAAGATAAAGCAAGGTACGTTCTAAGCAGTTATAAATATCACTGTATATACTATTGCCATATATATAAAAATGTTCTTCATAGGTATAAGAATTATGTCACTGTATTTGGGTTTTTTAGGAACAATATAGGACCCAGAAGAAAGGCAAGGTATCACGGGATGGGAGGAGGGAGGTAGAGGGGTATGTGTGGGGGATTTTGAACAAATTGTATTGCTGAATTGTGTGCAGCTAGGAATATGTGACAACTAATCCAACATATGTAAAACTATAATGCACTAATAAAAAATAAATAAAAAAAAAAGAAATAACAATGAGAGACCACTCTACACTCAAAGCTAAAACTTGCATTTCTGGCAGGTAGGCAGAGAAAAAGAAACACATACTATGGAAATGTGAAACATTACTTTTTTTTTTTTAAGAAGTTTTATTGGGATGATATCAATGTTAAGTAAATTTAACATACATATTTAATATACATAATTCTAGATCTATCTATCTATATCTATCATCTATCTATCGATCCATCATCTATCTATATTTGTTGATGTAGAATCACCGTTCTAGGTATTTATCTCACAGAAACACAACCCCAGACAAAACAGGCATGTGAAAAAGGATTTTTTTTTTTACATCATGTTTATAGTTGCAGGAAAAGATAGCAAAGAAAGTTATCTATCAGGAGGTAAATAGCCAAGGTTGGAGCAGTGGCTCAGTGATATCGTGCTTGTCTGGCATGCATGAGGACCCGGGTTCAAACCCCAGCACCACATACACAACGAAGCAAAGAAAACCAGATGAAAAACTAAATACAATCGATTCTCTCGCTCTCTTTCTCTCTTTTTAAAATAAAAAAAGAAGTGAATGGCTGAATAAATTAAGGAATATTAACATTATAGAATATTATGATGTACTGTTCAAAATGAATCAGAGCGCTATCAGTTTATTTGAGAGAAGTTCTTTGAAATACTGTTGAATTTATAAAGAAAACAAAATGCAGAGAGTATATAGTATATGTTCCCACTTTATAAAACACTGAATAAAAATCCCTGATACAAGATATGTGTATCTGTACACAGTTTATTGCATCTATCAACAGTTACTTAATACTGGAGAAAACACAGAAAGGGCTGGGTTACCTGAGGTGACAGGGGTTGACCCCGCAAGCTGACTTGGTGATGTGGAAAGGGAGGAGGGAGCCCAGACCATTCTCCACCCAAATACAACAATAATGTAGAAGCTGGCACCTTTGGAACTGGACTCTCTCACCTTGCAACCTAGCTAACCCCTGCCCCCACAATGCTAGACTCCTAGGACCCCTGCACCCTTGACCATCCCTCCCACTACCCTTTTGTGGCCTTCCGTGGTTCTCTCCACGATTCCAGAATTGGAATCAAGGTACTGAGGGGCAGAGGCAGAGGGCTGCCTTCAGTGCATGGCAGTGAACCTGAGTTCAGTCCCTGCTCTTCCCGGGCATTTTAATGAACTCATGGGAACGAGAGGAAGAGGCTGTGGGAGCATTGATTCACTTGATCTCTCAGTTTCCATCTTCCCAAATCTCAGCCTACAGATCACATCCTCAGGGAGGACTTTTCTGAGTCCCTGCCCATCCCAATTGTCTCCCTGTTACTTATCACAATTTGTCATTGATTTTATGCGTGTGTGTATGTGCACGTGCGCATTTAATGTCTATTTCCTTAATAAACTGTAGGTGCCTAAAAAGAGGGACCTTGTGTGTATGCACCCAGCAGCCAGTGTGCACCACGGCAGGGTTCAAGAAATATCGGTTGCTTTTCTTAGCTCACTTACTCACTCGTTCTCTTTTTCCTTGACTCATCCTTTTATTCACTGCTTTCTTCATTTATTCCCTTATTCATTCCAGAAACATGTGCTATTGGCCAATGCCTTTTCCTACTCTGAGTCTTCCCCTTTCTAGGTGGCTTTGGTGGGGGGGGAGATAGGAGTGGAGATGTGACGGCAGAATTCTGGGAATGCATCCACAACTTGGGAGAGCAGAGTTGGGTGAGTTGGAAGCTCTCCAGGCAAGGAGGGAAAATTCCAGAAGGCTGGGAGATCCGAGCAGAAGATGAGGATGGATCAGAGAGCACGAAGCTGACAGCGATGGGGTGGAGGCTGGACGGGGCAGACTCTTTTCTGTGGCCGGGATGATCTCCCACTGCCAGGCTTTGCCCAAACTCTTGTCCTGCGTGGTCCTTTCCTGGGCTGTATGTGTTGAAGCCCCGCCCTTCCTGTGGGCAGCCCAGATGTCCTCCAAGCCTCCCTTGCTCCTCCAGTTGCAAAGCCTGCTCCCATCTGCACATTCCCCAAACACAAGCTCTGGACCTGCCCCACAGGCCACCTCTTCCTCACCTGTGCTGTGGGGTGGCCCCTCTGTCCTCTCTCCACCTCATATGCAGAGGGGTTTTTTTTTTTTTTTTAAAGAGAGAGAGGGACAGCAAGAGAGAGAGAGAGAGAGAAGCAATTTTTATTTAGTTTTTCATGTGACTTTCATTCCTCTGACACTTGGTTGTGTACGTGGTACTGGGGTTCGAACTTGCGTACTGGTGAATGCAAGGCAGGCACCGTAACCGCAGAGCCACCACTCCAGCCCCATACACAGAGGTTTTGTCTCGTGTGTCTCACAGGCCCAGGACTTGCACGGCGTGGATGCTCACGCCATGCTGGCCTGATGAGTGGACAGCACTGTGAGTGGGGCAGGGTGGAATGGTTAGGAGCCCATTTTACAGATGGGGAAGTGGAGGCACAGACAAGTGGCGTGACTAGCCCTTGCTCCCAGGGCAAAGGAGTGGCGGAACCTTGACTCAGCTGAGCTTCCAGTTGCAGAGGCCGGGCTGGTTCCAGGACTGGCTGGAAGGAGGTGGGGGCAGGGTGGGGTGGGTTGGGAGCTGGGTCCTGAGAACCAGCAGGCCAGAGAGATTTGGAGTTCAGATGGCGAGTTCAGGGAAAGCACAGCTGGGGAGGAGCCAAAGTATTTATTATGCTTGGTCTCCAGCTCCAAACAGAGCTGATGGATGGAGCCGCTCCAGTTCCTATAAACAGCTGGGGCCTCCCTCCCCACACCCCTCCCTGTTCTCAGCCACAACTGTTTCCAGTGAGATAGGAGGTGGGGGCTGGGGAAATGACCCAGGGAGGGAAGGAAGAGAAGAATTAGGCAGGACTGAAGAGGGGAGGGTGGCCAGCAAGCTCTCTTACTTCACTTCCCTACTGGCTGCTCTGCCCCTGGACAGCCCACATCCTGCATCCCCCTCTGTGCTCTCTTGGTGTCCCTGGGTCTGTCTGAGGGCTGGTCCAAATCCCAGGAGTTTATAAGACCTGGAGGGCAGGAGCCGTTCATTCAAGAAATCTTTTCTGAGCTCCCTGACAGTGTTTATTCACAGGCCTTGTGGACACAGAGAGAACTCCCTGATGGTCCCTGATGGGACCTCCCTCCCAGAGCTACACCACCGTGCTATGGCTGAGGGCAGCCTGGGGCTGAGGGCCTGGGGAGGTAGATCTGGGCAGGACCCCTAGAGGAGGTAAAGGTAGTAGAAGGAGATTGCAGGGGGGTCAGAGTGGGTGAGACATTGTAGGTAGGGGAGGGGAGGGGCTAGCATTGGGGAGGTTAAGGGACAGTGCCACTTGAGATAGCTGGCCACAGAGTGGTGTGAACCTGGGTTTGAGTCTCAGCTCTTGGGATTGTCAGTTTCTCTAAAGTGAGACTGACAGCAATAGAAATCTCTTCAAAGATTGTAGGACCTGAATGGGACAGCATACATCAAATGCTCAGCACAAGCCTGGTGTGGTGGCACATGCCTGCATTTACCAACTCTCGGGAGGCTGAGGCAGGAGGATTGCAAGTTCAAGGTCAGCCTCAGCAATTTAGTAAGGCCCTAAGCAACTTAGCAAGACCCTGTCTCAAAATAAAATGTAAGAAAGGTCTGGGGATGTGGCTCAGTGGTTAAGACCCCTGGGTTCAATCCCCAGTATTGAAAAAATAAAAAGTGTTCAGCACAGGGCCTATTCAGACATGCTTAGTAATTGTCAGCTCTGAGCACATTGTGGGAGACAGAGAGATGGGGCTGGAGGCAGCAGGCACCTGGCCTCACAGGGTCACGAGAGCTGCCTGAAGGAAAGGGGCACAGAAAGCAGTCAACTGATCCCAGGTTCCTGGGGAACAGTCAACACAGGGGAGACTGAGAAGGTGAGGAAGCTGGTATGTGCTGGGCCCATGCTGGGGTGGGTGGCACTATAATAGCTCACTGAGCTGAATGAACCAGTGATAGCATCTCAGGCAGTCTGTGACACAGGGCACACGAGGGCCTCCTCGCTCCCTGGAACTTGCTGAGATCTTGGGAAGCCGGATGCTCTGATGACCTAGTTGGCAGCTGCGTCCATGTTTGGCTGAAAACAGGAATTTCTGCCTCACTGGGGGGTCTTAGCCAGGTGAACAAACTCCCCTGTTTGCCAGGAAAAAGGGTCAGGGGCCCGGTGCTCTCTTGGCTGGATGGGAGGCTGGCAGACCCAGGGCTGAGCTCAGCCTCTGCAGTTGCCTGTCACCTAGACCTTCACTGAGCACCCACAGGTTGAACCATACCCTTCTCATTCCCCAGCACCCACCTCAAGAAATAGGCATTTATAATTATCCTTTGGAGAGTAGGGGGCAGGGAGCAGGAACTGGGAGGTGAGAGGTCACAGGTCAGATAAGCTGGTTGGAGAAATCAGGAGGCAGAGCTACCGGCACCAGGGCCCAAGTGATAATAGGGCCATAGGGAGACCAGGGTGCGTGGGGTAGTGAAAAAGGAGCATCACTGAGGTGGGCTTCGTGCAGTGGGGGGCAGATAGGGGAAGAAGGCTGTCACCTGCAGAGGAGGGGTGTCTGAGTGTCCTACTCCTGAGAGTAGGAGATGGTCCCAAAGGACAAGATCAAGGGGTACAGAATAGGAGACTGAGGACCAGGGCATCATCCCTGCTCTGCAGACTGCCTCCCCAGGGCTCACTCCCCTCCCCTGACTCCACCACAGGTGAGGTGGCTCCTGCCCCTCCCCCAGTCCCAGCCCCCTCATGCTCCCATTCAGGACCCAGGAATGCTCTTCCAAGTTCAACCTCCATCTGCAGCCCAGATGCTAACTAAATTCTCCCTACCTTCTCCAGTCCCTAGGAGACTTGTGGCTGGCAACAACTTTGTGTCAAAGGTTGGATGCTCAGGACAGGTGAGACTGGAGATAGATGTGGACATCGAAGCAATGGGGTGGCTACAGGTGGGACAGAGTCCTGGCAGTCATCATTTAGAGATGGTTCAAGGAAGATGAGCAGAGAGGGGATGAAAAGGATGGCCTAAGAGGGAGAGATGACTTTTGAGTGTTGGGTCCCAGATGCCCAGGGAGAGGGGGAGAGGGTTCTACTGCCCAGGGGTCAAGAAGAAGGGGTCTTAATCATGCATCAAGTTTGGCAAAGGAGACCTCAGAGACCTTAGCAAGGGCAGCTGGGGTGGGTGGGAGCTGGAGCGATGCTGGTGGCAGGGGGCGGTAGGATGTGTATTACTTTTATGATGGGGAAGACTTGACTGGGTGGAGAGAGGTGAGATGGAATGGAGAGGCTACAGAAGGAAGAGAACAAATCAAAATCACTAGTGTCTCAGTGTTGGAGTGGGGAGCAGGGTGGTGCAGGGTGTGAGAGGACAGAAGTGTGGCAGGGCCAATAAAGGAGGCTGAGGTCTTCGGGTCCAGGGTGGTGATGGCCCTGCGGCTTGGTGTCCCCAGAGACTTTCCATGAGGATTGATAGACCAGAAGGGAAGTAGAACAGATTCAAGTTGACACACTGACGTAGATACCCATAGCAAGAAGGAGGCTGGCAGGCCACACTGTTTCTCCAAAGTCATGTTTAATACATTCATGTGGTTATACAAAGAGCTGGTCCCAGGGCCTGGACTGTGGCCTGGCTCCTGGGAGGTGACAGCAGCATGGTGTAGTGTTTTCAAAGATCAGGCACAGGGGTCAACACTTTGGTCCCTGGCCTAAGAAAGAGTGTCGTGTGCAGTAGCACCTGTGGTTAAGACCCCAACCAGGACTTTGCGCACCTGGCTGCCCCTCACACCAGCAGGGCCCCAGGCCAGGGTCCAGCCCTGGATCTCCCCATTGGCTCTCTCCTCTGTAAGATGGGTGGGGAGAACAGCATTTTCATTTTATCATACATTACTAAGTGCCCATCATGGGCCAGACTGTGGACCAAGCACAGGCAATATGATGGTCCCAGTGCTCCCTGTCCTCCCAGACAGCTCATGTTTCCATGGTATGCACAACAGACATTTATCCGAGTTGACCTTTCTACATGTTTTCCTGGCAAGGGGTGGGAATCTCTGCATGACGAGGAACAGAAAGAAAGTTTTGAACCACCATTATCTTATGATGTGACAGCTGAGAGAGAAGGACATCACACAGGTCCAACACCAAATTTTGGCAGTCCTAGAGGTTCAACTCAGAGCCTGGTGCATGCACGGCAAGCCTTCTACCACTGAGAGAGATCTTTTTTTTTTCTGCAGACTTTGCCAGCTTTGAACAAGTTTCATTTCTTCCTAAGCCTCAGTTTCCCTATCTGTGCAAAGAGGGGGTTGGACTCAAACTCCAGGCTCTGCTCAATAGGAGAGGAAATAAGAGAACACAGGAGTAAGAAGAGAGAAAAGAGAAGCCACACCAGTCTGGGCAGAAGGGAGTGAGGGGAAATTGAGGCAGAGAAGCAGCACAGGGCCTGCAGCTGCCTGTCTTCTTTCTGCCTGCTTGGGAGAGAGGAGGAATGGGTACACAGCACAGGATGCCCAGGTCCTGGTCAGGCAATGTGGAGCCACTCAGGCCTCGATGCAGAAGGATGTGGGTTTGAATTTCAGCGATGGCATTTCTTAGTTGTGAGACCCTGGAGGGAGGCTTTCAAAGAGTTGTTTCCTCTTTTATAAAATGAGGATAAAATACCAGCCTCCGAGAGTTGTCACACAGAGGGAGACGTGAGGTTTGGCATCTGGCAGGTGCAAAACAGAACCAGGCATTTAAGACTCAACTTGGCTCAGCAGCCAGGAAGGGGCTGGGATAGAGAAGGGGGTCTGGGCAGGGGGTGGGGGATTCAGGCAAGACTGGGGTCAGAGTGTGCAACAGGAGCGTGCCAGGGTGGGAAAGGTCCTATGGAGAACAGAAATGGGATGGCCTGGCCCGAGCCCAGGTGGCCACCTCTCATCACCCAGGCAGCTTGCCTAACAGCACTGGGTCCAGGACACACTCCTGAGGCTCCAGTTGTCTCTTCCGGTCACATGTTCTCCATTTTCTAGAGAGGCTGGAAGTCATTACCAGGAGATGTGACAAACATTGGAAACATTTCAGACCAATCCTCCTGGGCTTGTTCCTCTGTTGCCCTGGTGTGGTGGGCCAGGAGTCTCCACGCTGAACTGGCTGGGCTGCAGAGCCTTGGAGCTTTGCGCTTACCCACCTTGAGCCCCATCCCACTCTGTGGCCACTGCCCAGCTTTGCGACAACCTCTCTAGAGCGTGGGCACGTGCTTCATTTATTTACTGTGTCCCTGGTCCTCAGAGCAGGGTGTGGCCTAAAACAGATGCTCAGGAAAGACTTGTTGATCCTGGGTCAACCCTGAAACTGCCCAACTTCAGTCTGCACAGCTGGACCACATGTGCAGCCTGGGAAGTGGGTCACCTACAGATGCAGAGAAAGGAGCCCTAGGCTGGGACTTGGAGACCAGGGTTCAGGGACACTGGCTCACCATGTGTTAGTCCCGACTCTTCTCTGTGCCTCCAGCTCCTGCTCTGACCTGGAGGGTCTCCTGGCTTCTTTAGGCTTTGTACTGTTGGTTAAATTTCTGCCGTCGGACACAGCAACAGGTGGCCAGGGTGGTGAGGAGGATGGCAGAGACCAGCGTGAAGGTGAGAATGATGATGAGGTTGACATTCTTGAGCCCACCCTTCTCACAGTCCTCAGGACGCACATGGCTCAGGGACACCTCTGCCTGGGAGCCAAAGCGACAGATCAGGTCCTGGGTGGCATCCACATCCACACGGCCCTGGTGCAGCTGGGCAGCCAGCCAGCCGTTGCCACAGCAGCTGAGTGGATTCCCCTGCAGGTAGAGGCGCCGGAGGCTGGTCTCTAGGCCACCCATGGCACTCCCTGGTAGGAGGCTGAAGCTGTTGTTCCGCAGGTCCAACACCTCCAGTGACACAGCTTGTGTCCAGGCAGGCAGGTGGCTGAGGCGGTTCTCTGCCAGATTGAGCTGCTTGAGGCAGTGGAAGCAGGGCAGGTCTACCTGCAGGACAGTCAGCCCATTGCCCTGCAGTGCTAGGACCTCCAAGGAGGCCTCTAGGCCTGCCAAGGCTCCTGTGGCCACATCCAGCCCCGGGTTGGCAGAGAGGTCCAGCTCAGTAAGCGGAGTATGGAGGAAGGTCCCTGCCCTGAGCATCTCCATCTCGTTATCCACCATGTTCAGAAAGCGAAGGGTCGGGATGTTAGAGAAGGCCACACAGCCTGGGCGGCTGGGCTCAGCTGGGCCCCCACAGGGACTAACCCGGTTTCCCTGCAGGTTGAGCCTCTGCAGGCTGGCCAAGCCGGAAAAGGTATATGGCGGCAGGTCCTGCAGAGCATTGTCCTGTAGGAGCAGCGTCTGCAGGGACCCCAGGGCTCTGGCACCCAGCTCCAGTGCCTCTAGTACATTGTGGCTTAAGTCTAGGAGCACCAGGAAGGGCAGAGAGCCTTCGTTCTGGACCTTAAAAGCCTGCAGACAGTTTCGGCTGAGGTTCAGGAAACGTAGAGAGGTCAGCTGCTCCAGAAAGCTGTCCGGCATGAGCTCAATCTCATTGTAGCTCAAATCCAGGTTCAGGAGCTGGGAGAGCGGGTAAGTGCTGGTGTTCCAGCTAGGGTTTGAGAGGGGCAGGGCTGACCAGCCCTCAGAAGGCGCGAGGAGGCCCTCGCTGCCCTGGGGCAGCCCCGATGGGAGCCGGATGAGGTTGTTGGACACGTTCAGGTAGATGAGTTTCGGGAGTGCGGCCAGGTCGGGGAAATGGAGAAGTTTGTTCTCCCGCAGGTCGAGCCAGGCAAGCTGATAGTCGGCCTGGGGTTCTGGGGCGGTCTGAAAGGCCTCGATGCTGTTGCAGCTCAGGTCAAGCACCCGAAGCTGCTGGAGGCTGAAGTCCGAGATGCAGGTGAGGGAATTCCTGGAGAGGTTGAGGTGGGCCAGGTGGGGCAGGGCCTCAAAAGCGCCATCCTCGATGTCCATCAGCACGTTACTGTGTAAGTCAAGGCGCTCCAATGCCGGCATGCCCCAGAAGGTGTGGCGGGTGAGGCGCGTCAGGCTGTTCTCCGCCAGTGACAGTGTGCGCAGGCTGGGGGCCTCGCCCAGCAGCTGCTCCACCAGGCCACTGTACAGGCTGTTCCCAGACAGGTCCAGGAAGGTCAAGTGCAGCAGGGGGCCCAGACCACCTGCATTCAGCGCAGTGCCCACCGCCAGGCGGTTGTGGGCCAGATTGAGGTGTTCCAGGAGGGGTAAAGCCTGGAAGACTCCTGGATGGAGGAAACTGATCTCGTTGACGCTCAGGTCCAAGTGAAGCAGTGCTGTGTAGAAGCCCAGGGGTGAGGCCAGGACACTCCGCAGCTGGTTTCCAGAGAGGTCAAGGGCCTCAATGTCTAATGGCAGCAATGAGGGGACCTGGAGCAGGCCAAGATCCTGGCACAAGGCCTCCTTATCCACCTGGGGAAAGGGAGGGTGGGGAGAGCAGCTGGCATTAATGCGGGCAGCAGGTAGTGAAGCAGATGTGCTTCTCTTGTAGACATGCTACGAGATGTCCCCCACTCCAGGTTTGGATAGGATCCCCCAGGGACTCCCAGAATGCTAGCCTCTCCTCATTCAGCCTAATGTCCCCCAAACCCTGTCCTATTCCTTGCCCTGTCTCTGGCACTGGTACAGTGCTGGGCAGAAGGGAGGGACTAGTGAAAATTGGATGGGTAGATGGATGGAGAGATGATAGGCAGATAGAAAGACAAGTGAACTAAGAAAAGCAATGTTCTGATTATTATCCTCTTTTACAGGAGATTAAGCCATGTTATCACTTAGTGTGACCTACAGCCAGTGAACAGCAGGACCAAGGTGGAACCAGACTTCCTAGTTTCATATTCTGGGTCCCCTCTATGTCCCAGAGGGTTAAATTTCCAGTGCTAGAGTGGAAGTCACAGTGGGAAAAATTTTTCCAACCTTCACTTTGTACTCCCACCCTCAAATCTCTCATTCAGGCTCTCATTCCACAGGACAGGCTCTGGAATGAGCTTCCTAGATGGGACCTCCTTTCTGCAGTGGCTGCTCTACCTCCACCCTTCAGTGGCCTTGCTTCCCATGTCCTAGGCCAGCATCAGGCTCTGGAGGTAGGGGTAGGTAAAGGGAATAGGGCAAACCATGGCCTGGGTTCCAACCAACACTGTTTAGTGACAAGATTATGGTTTTGCTCTGTTACATCCATCAAGTCACAGTACCACTCTGGTTTCTTATCCAGAAAGTAACTCATCTCTCCCAGAACCCACTCAGAATTTTACAGTTTACCTGGAACTTTTAGACCTGTGGTCTCATTGGATCCTCATAATACCTCACCCTGCATGTGGGGGTGATCTGTTATAATCACTCCTATGAAGAGAAATCCAGGCTCAGAGAGGGTAAAGGAGACTTCAGGATCCCCCAGCGGGTGAGAAGGGAGCTGTGATTTAAACTTGTCCTGTCTTCTGAAGTCAGAATTCTGTGTAAACATGATTCTCTTTTTAGTCTCTTCCAGACCCCCAGGAAACCCAGCCTTTGCCAGCAAAGGATCTGACTTTTCAACCACCCAGCTCAGGCCACTTCTGCTCCAGGGTCTCTGTCTCCATTGACTCCCTTTGGACCCACTGCCTGCCAAATGCCTGCAGCTGCTCAAAAACTCCACTCAAAAACCTCTTGTCCCCCAGGGCAGAGTCCAGGACCCTCAGCAAGGCATTCAAGGCTGTTTGTGGTCCCTGCCAACCTGTCCCCTCACCTTCTACCTCAGCCCAGTCCAGCCCGCATGCAGTGACTGCGCCCTGCCATGCCCACTTCTGGGCCTCCCCTGGACTGGCTTCTGCCATCCTTGACCAGGCCCATGGTGAATTCTTCACACTGGGCTCCAGTGTCTCTTCCACCAGAAGCCTTCTATGCCTGTGCAATCTTGTGGCTTTGCCCTTACTGAACAGTGAACTTCTGTGTGGGGATCTGCTAGCAGTGAGTGCAGAGCGAAGAAGGACCAGCCTGATTGGCATGGATGCCTTGAACCTCACCCGCAGAAAGTACTCAGTATATTTTTGTAATGAATGAGACTCACAGACATTTGTGTTTAGTAAAGAACTTGGGCACCAAGTCAATCACCTCTCGGAGGAGAAAGAAAAGGGATGATCCACACATTCAGATTAGAGCCAGAGACCAACAGAGCAAGAAGAGTGCAGCCCACTCTCCTCCAGGATGAGAAGACTGAGGCCTGACCAGGTAGTGACTTGTACAAGGTCATGGGAGCCTGTGAGAGAGGCAGCAAGGAAGGGACACGAGCCTGAGGGCTCTCCTGTCATTCTTCCCGAGAGCCGCAGGGTGGACAGGGGTGAGGAACAGAACTGCCCAGCCTCAGGCGCCTGTGTGACTCTTCCTCTGCATACAGCGCAGTAACTGGGGAAGTGGCTTCATCAAGGCCGCAGGAGACCCAGGGCTACCCTGCAGCTGCATACCCAGGCAGACTGGAAACCTATCCTGGCCACCTAGCTAGTCTTGCCCCTCCCTCACAACTGCTCTGCCTGCTGGGGTTCCTAGGCACAGCCTCCTCATTGCCAGCCTCTGTTCCTAGACCATCCTGACTTGAAAAGTTACTAAAGTCCAATGACAAAAGGAACCCAGTGGCAGTAGAACCCAGTGGAACACCAGCTCTGCAGTAGCCTCCGAACTGAGTGCTAGACTCCCTCCTCATGTGACCCTCACGTGATCCTTGGAGGTACTACCGACCCCATTCCCACTAAAGCCCTAAGGAAACTGAAGCTGGGGCAGGGGCAAGCCCAAAGTCCAATGGTTAGTAGCTCAAAACTCCCACTGGAGAGTTTCTTTTCCTCTTGGTGCAAGTTGAGTTCTGAGTACTGGGCCTCAGCTGGTCAGGCACGCAGGTGGATTCCTTCAGCAAATAACCCCAGGTGCCATTTATTGGGCCTTAGCAGTGTGGGGGGCATCATACTGTGTTTCACATGTTGCCCCACATGCCAACCAACACCCCATATCCTCGCTACATGTGCCAAGACTGAGAGCCTGAGACCTTCCACTACCTGCCTAGGTGTCCAGAACCCCTGCCACAGAGGCCCAAAGAGGGCTACTGGTGGGCAGGGCTTCCCTGGGATATCCACATCTCTAGTCCAGTCCAGGAAGGAGGCTGAAAGCCAAAGCACCCCTCAGATCTCCATTTCTGGCCTCTTCCTCATGCCAGCTCCAAGCTGCTGGCACCGGTGGACTCTAGGGAGGAGCCTGGGGGATGTGGCCTGGTGAGGGTTTGGAACCCCTCCCATCCTCTCTGAGATGTCAGACACTGCCCCGCTTTCTTCTTAGGAGGGAGGAGGACTTGCCAGGGTAAGAAGAGGCACCAGGTAGTGGACAGCATAAGGGAGAACTATAAGTCCTGGCTCTGTCACTTCCTATCTGTGGGACACTGGTGGGTCACCTGTCTTCTCTGCTCCTGTGTGCATTACTTTTGTGCTTTCCCACCTATTCATTTCCCCAGAATCCAAAGCCCTCCACACTCCTCTGCCTGTTGGGGGCCAAGGGCCTCCACTCTCTGCACCCCAGCCCTGCAGATGGAATGCACATTTGTATTTAGTGATGCCCAAGGCCTTCTCTGCCCATTATACTGTGTTCTCAGAATCTCAGGACGCATAGGCAAGAAGAACAGTGACTTCAGCAGGACACTGTCAGGTGGCTGCCAGCACTTCTGGTCTCCTGAAGCAGCTGCCCATTCTGTGTCCAAGTGGAGCTGCTGGAGGGCCAGTCCCGTCTCCAACCCAGGCTCTGCCATTGACCTCAGCAACTCTCCAGCCTTACAGATGCACCAAGGTAGTAGTCTCTTTTCCCAGCACCCCATAGGGTCACAGGGCTAGTCCTCTGGCTTAGAGCAGGAAAAAGGGACAAAAATGAATCAGGTCCCTGCCTTAGAGAAGTTCTAAATCTGGCAGATAAGACAGGCCTGGACCCTCCATCAACTACCCCCACATGCTCAGTCTACTCAATATTGAGATGGAGGGAAGCTTGCCGATGGCAGGAGGCCAGAAAAGACAGTGACCAGACTAGCTCAGCCTGGGAAGGATTCGGGGAGGCTTCCTGACCTGGCAGTAACGAGTGCTGAGTGGCATTTCAGCAGATAATCAAGGAGGCCAATTAGGTGAAGGGATTTGTCCTAGAAGGGACCAGTACCGAGAAGCCCCTTCTGGCTGGCCCATCCCACGTTCTTTGCACATATATATTCTAGATCTGCCAGCTGGACCCACTGGCCTATAGGCCAGCTTGGGGGAATAGAGTCCAATATTGTCCCCACTGTTCCTACCTGAATGATCTTGGACAAGTCACCCTACTTCTTTAAGCCTTGTTTCCTCCTCTGTAAAACGGGAATAATGGGCTTACCTGGCATGATTGTTGGATAAGCAAGGTGTTTAAACATTCTAGTAAGTGCTCATTAAATGCAAGGTCTGTCCCTTTCCTCTCCTGACTTCCCTAACATCTGGCTGTAGGACAGGGGCAGTAGGACACCCTAGGGCGTGGGTGGCCCTTACCCTGCCTGGGCAGAGCATCTTACCATCTTACAGGGCACCTTGTCTTGGCGTTGGGAAGTAGCCAGGCCTTGGGTCAGCACAGCCAGGAGCAGCAGGATCTGGTGGCTCATGGCTCTGTGTAGGGCAGGAGGAAAGGGGAACACTGTAAGATGACTAGCTCTTCCCCGCTGCCAGTCCCCATCTCCTACCCCGTCTGTGCCTGCACTTGGGGAACCCTGGACCATGGCTGAGGTGGCAAAAGGGTGCTGTGAGCAGCCTTTTGCAGGTAGCAGACAAGACACACAGCAGCACAAAGGCCTAGGAGGCCAGGCCAAGCTGGACTGTTACCCAGGGGAAGCGAGAATTTCAAAGCAGTGGATGACTGGGTCAGATTTGGAATTTTAAAAGTCCCTACCTGGTGGGAGACAACCTGGAGGGGATGCACAGGAAACAAGGACTCTTAGGGTTGCTCTGGACTGGGTCTGGGGGTAAAGGGAGGGGGACTTTTGACTCCATTCTACCCAGGCCACAAGCAGATCCCCCCCCCCCCCTGCATCCCAGCTCCTTAGGCCCTAAAGAGAATTCCTCACCCCCACCCACTACATTATTTTGCTCTTGTTCTTTTGATTCTCTGATTCTAGAGCCCTAGCTATTGTTCAGGACTGGGCTCAGGGCCTCAACAGGAAGCCCCACCAGGGGCCTGCCCTGCCCCCAGCACTGTTCCTGCAAACTTCCCCAAGAGCAGGCGGCCAGGCCCAACTTTCACTGAAGCCACCAGCTGTGCAGGGCACACAGGCCTGCTGGGCCAGCCCTCCCTTCCAAATAGCCAGGGATAGGATTGAGGGTACCCAAAGGCCCTCAGCAGGGTGGAATGCCACAGCTCCCTCCCTAAAGACCTGAGCCAAGTGCTGGGGAGACACAAAACCCATTGACTTGACTAGCTTGCTCATTCAGTCACCTCTACTGAATGTGTCTTCATAGCTGGCCCTGTGCTGGGAACTGGGAATACAAACCAGTGCATAGAAGGGAGCACACTGTGAACAGAGAGTGTCAACATAGAGGACAGACGAAGTCCTCTTAGAAGCCTGAACTCAGAGTCACCCACATCTGACTGCCCTCTCTTACTTCTTCTACTGACCTGCAGTGTGAGCGTCCACAAGCCACTTCACCTCTCTAAGCTCGCTTTCTTTTTTGAGGCTGATGACAGCCATGCCAAGTTTTGTTGAGGATCAGATGAGATCTACTCTATGAAAGTGCCCCTTAGCCCTTGCTACTCCCCGTGCACTCTTCTCAATACTTTAATTAGTAATTCACTAACGCCCCACAAAATCTCAACGACTTGGTCCCACTATTACCGTTCTTACTTTATGGAAGAGGAAACTAAGGCTCAGAGAAGTTAAATAACACACCCACGGTCACACAGCTAAAGAGCAGGTTCAGGCAAATCTGGCTCCTGGGTCTATGCCAGGAGCCAGGTCTATGCCTCTACACCAAAAGTCTCCCACAGGGGGCATTGATAAATGAGCACTCAACTGTGGCTCTCAAGAAGGCTTTGTGGGGAAAGGACCTGTGAGGGCTGTGTCTTTGATTGTCACTTTGAAGCCACTGGTGATGAATTTTAAGCAAAGATGGCTGCACCCAGGTTTCTTTCTTGCTGGGACACGTGGGACACGTGGGGGGGTGACTGGAGTGGCGGCATCTTTCAACCCTCTTCCTTGGCTCCCTCAGGGCCACAGGCTCCACCCACAGAGGTGCTCTCACCTGCACTGCAGGTTGCACTTACACAGGAAATTTTGTTCTGTTGTTTAAAGAGCAGTCATCACCACTACTTTGAAAATTAGCATACTCAGAAAACCCCTTGGGAGGCCTTCATCTCTAGGGAGCATTTCCTTCCTGGCCCGCACTCCTCTCCAGCCTGGCTCCTCGCTGTCCCCTCTCCCACTCAAGGTCCTGGACACCTCACAGTCTCCTTCAGTTCTCTGAGCACCTTTGTAGGGCTCCAAACCTTCACTTCCTCTCTCCCCTCTTCAGCCCTTCACTTTGCTTCCTCCTTCTCATCCCACTTACTTACTTAGCTATTGTGGTCTCCAAGAAGCCTTCTTTGGGTCCCAATCTGGGCTACTGTCTTCCTGTCCTCCAGACTTGGAGCTGCAGTGAGCCTAGCAACGGGCACTGCAGGGCTTGCTCCCCTCACCCCTCTAGGAAGTGCCCCGAGGGCAGAAGGGAGTCTTGATGACAGGATGATGCAGGTGACCTCAGTTCCCCTTGACTCTCCCTACACCTCCCTGACACATTCCCTCCCCCATCAGCACATTCTGGCTGTCCTCCCCCAAAACAGAGCCCTCATCCGCCCACTTTCCTCCTCCATCACTGTCACAGACAGCCGCCACCATGATTCTGGGCCTTGACCGCTGCAACAGCCGACCCAGTTATTTGTTTCCGTGCTTCCACCCTGATCTCCTATGATCTGTCCTGTACATAGCAGCCAGAGTGGTGTTTTAAAACTGTATATCAAATTGTGTGTGTCTGCTTTGAAAATTTCCATAACAGCCAGGCTCTGACGCCATCCATCACCTTCCCTTCCCTCATCAAATTCGAGCTTTCTCACAGTGCCTCAGAGAGTTCATCCACCTCACGGGCCTTCGCCCTAGCTGCTCCCTCTGCCTGCAATGCTCTTCTCTCAGCTCCTCCTGTGTTTTATTGTTTTCCTTACATCTCTCATTGCCCGTGAATTTCTTATTCTATGGGAACTGGGACCTATGAAGTAGGTGCTCACTAAAGATCTCATGAACAAATGGAAGGGTGGGGAAGACGAAGGGGACTGAGTGGTGAGTGCCAGGTGAGGACCAGGAAGGCTTAGTTCTGAGTTTGAAGGTAGAGATGCCAAAGGGGACTATTTCCTTCTCCTCTGCCAAATGCCACCTGCACTCAACGTGGGTATCAGCATATTCAGACGGGAAGGTCCCTGCAGCACATGGGAATTCTGATGGGAAGGGGCCCCTCAGCCATGGGTCCCCCCTCACCAGTGGCCAAGACACAATGTGAAGCATTTAAGGCCTGCTCTCTCTCAGAAGGCAGAAGGGTGTTGTTTAGACCCTCTCACATCGGAACTCTACTCACATCCAAACTCCACTGCTCACCAGGCTTGCTCCCCAAAAGAAGCCCCTTACCTTGCCTTGCATCAATGTCCCACCTGCTGGCAAGTAGCTTAGTTCCCATTCTGCTACTGGCCACCTCTAGCCATTGTGATGATCAAGTGGAGGATGGACACTTAAGTGTCCTTCCTAGACAGTACAAGGGCCAAGCATCCTAGGACAGGTATGTTGAGGAAAGAGGCCCCAGGCCTGGGAATAAATGGTGAGGCAAGAGGAGGCAGGAGACATGGCAGGACTCTGACTCAGAGAAGAGCCAAAGAATAGAGCGACAGAGACAGAGAAATGGGGGTGGGAGACAACACCTACAATCATAAGTCCACCCCACTACATAAGAATGTTCGATACTCGTCTACACACTTGACCTATATCATTTATTTAATTCTCACAACTATCCAATGAGGCAATTGCTATAATTCCCATTTTACAGGCCAGAAAACTGAGGCACAGAAAGGTAAAGTGACTTACCCCCAAGATTACCCAGCTCCTAAGCATTCTGAAGCTGGGACTTACCCCAGGTCGACGTGCCTTAAGTGCTGTCTCCTCCACTGTCCCTACAGAAATGTCCCCATTTTTGCCCATGAGGAAAATGAGGCTCAGAGAGGTCACTTACTCAAAGTCACACAGGCAGCAAATAGCAGAATCAGGATCAGATTCCAGTCCCTCTGTTTTCCATTACATCAAGCAAGATCTCCTTCCATAACCCCAAGGACCCCACGGTCCCACACAAAAGCAGCCTGGCTGGCTGTCTAGGCTCCTCGGGAGCTCTTAACGCTCTCGGCCTCTGTCTGACTGGCGGAGTGGGGTCCTGAGAGGGCAGCTGCGCAGGTTCCCAGCGAGCAGTGAATCACTGAGGGCAAGCCCCGTTTTGGAGACATGTGCATCCCACGGGGGAATTAGACCTTAACCCAAAGGAATGCGGCTGTGATGCTGGAATTTCAGGCAGCCCCGGGGTGGGGGTGGGGGGTCCTCATATCTTACCCCCCAAAAGAAGGCTGGCTCAAGCCCCTGGGAGAACTGTGGGCGCCCCCGCCAGAGAGATGGGCAAGGTCTCCAGGCGCGTTGGGACGGGACGCCCCCACCGAGATTGGAGCTGAGGAGGGAGACTTGAATTCAAATCCTAATCGACCTGGACTAGCTGTGTGTTCCTGTTCAAGTTCTGGACCTTGCGCCACAGTTTTCCCAGCTGTCAAATGGGAATGTCGACCTCACTCCTTTGCAGGTAAGATCCGCTGAGACAGGCGCCTTGGAGATTTCTCAGGGACAGAGGGAGGTGCAACCCCAGCCCCAAGCGGGAACTGCGTACAGGGGGAAGGACTGCGGGGCACAAGGCGGACCGGCCGCAGCCAGGTCGGCGCCCAGCGCCCTCGAGGGGCTTGGGACCGTCGGTTCCCGAGGACCTTCCAGCCTCGCCCGCGGGGCGCTCCTACCTGGCTCAGCGCGGCCGCCGCTCCTCTCCCGGGCAGCCTTGGCACATTTTGCGCAACCCTGCCCCAGGTCCCACCCGCGCCAGACCCCGGGGTCGCGGCCCGAGGAGGCACGGCCGCTCCTCCGCCCCACGGGAGCCGGCCGCGAGGGGGCGGCGCTGTCCATTTAAATACCCCGCCCGCCCGCCACGCCCCCTCGGCCCCTCGGCCGCGGGGTCCTAGCGCTCGAGGAGGCGGTCGCGGGGACTCGGGTTAAGGGGAACTGGCGATGCGGGGGGACGGGTTGGTGGGGGTGGGGGTGGTGAAGCATCTTTTTTAAGCCGGAATCCCGGCTGGGAAGGGGAGGGAGGAGGAGGAGGCAAGGCGAAAGAGTCGGGAGGACAGAGGGGTCTCCAAGGAAGTGCTGTGGAGCGGGGCAGCCGCACGTGCTGCTCGTCGCCGAGGCCCCCGCGGGGTCCGACGGGGCGGGGGGCGCTAGGAGCCGCAGGTCCACAGAGGAAATCCGGCACCGCAGCACTTAGGCTGGGGCAGACTGGAGAGGTGACTGACGGCAGCTGAACGCGGAAGGAAATGACCCTTCATTGGCCCAGGGCGGCCGCGGAGGGGGTTCCCCCACACCACGCCATTCCTCCTCCATCATCTCCCGAACTTTCATTCCCCATTTTTCAGATGAGAAACTGAGGCTCGGGTTGGGGGTAATTAATATAATTAAAAGTCAAGTGGCTGAGAGTAGTCAGGTCCTCATATCTAGTTGGGGACCCGAGGCTTAGGAAGATTACATGGCATATCCAAAGCCACACAATTTATGAGGGAGGGATTTGAGCCCAATCTTTGCACAAAACTAAGTGCAGGCTAGTTTGGGCACCCTGTTGTCAGGGTTTAAGTGCTGTCCAAAAATGGGGTGACAGTATTCTTTTACATCTGTGGTTGGAGCAAATGTTCCCTCTTCTAGATGCTTCAGCCCTACCAAATCACTAGTATCTTACCCTGGTTGGGTGGGTGGGAGGGTGGCTGGGGGAGAGGTGTCTTCACTACCCTCTAGGCCCTGGTCCCAAGGGTAGATTCCTCTTTTACAGTGGTTCTCTTCCCTGTTGCTCACCAGGGCTGAAAGTAAGGGCCAGGTGACCCATTTACAGGCCTGAAAGTGATCAACCACCCAAGCCCTTGTGGCAATCAGGGTGAAAGCTGGATTCCCTGAAGCATGCATAGCTGCCGCCTTTTCTTTCTCCCATCCCTTCCACTGTGGAAGCAGACCTGAACAGATGAAGTCAACTAGAGAGGACGCGCTGTGACAGCCCCTGGTCCAAGGGGCTTGAGGTAGCTTCAGAAGAGGAAGTCAGGGAAGGTTTCCCAGAGGAGTCCAGAGCTGCCCGTAGGTATGGGTAGAAGGTTACAGGAAGAGCCCCAGCAAGGTCTGAGACGGGTATCCAACCTTCAGCCATCTGGCTAATCTATGCTCCCAGGAGTCCTAGCTCATCCGTCCCAGGCCCTCTCTGAGTGCGAGCGCCCTATCTGGTCAAATGGAACTTGGGTTTCTCTCTCTAGAAAGTGGGAAAGATAGTATCTACTTCTTGGAGTTGATGCCAAAACTAAGGGCAAGGAATCCATGTTGGGGCCTGCGCCCAGTGGGTTTTTGGTAACTGCTCTGATATCTATTACAGCAATAGGTTGGTACTTCTGCTATACCCTGAGTGCTTCCTTTTCCATGTTCTTATTCAAGGAGACAAATATCTTGGAACCTGCCTTGCAGCTGCCCTGCAGAAAGAGCAGATTCAGGAGTCCTGGGCTCTCCTATCCGACATGAAGCCTCCATCCAGGTCCAGGCTAGCTGAGTGCTGCCTCACCCTTCCTGGAGTTGCTGCCAAGCTGAAACCACTGGGCTGTAATAGAGCTTGGGCTAGGGTGCAGCAGGGTGGGGCTAGGCTGTAGAGGTGGAGGTGGAGGTGGGGGTGGGAGCAGGGAGCAGCCCGTCCCCCCACACCTCCAGAGGCTGCGGTTGTGGTTAGTTGGTTCGTGGGGTTCCACCTTACTCTACCCGGACGGGGCTCCCCAAGAGCTGGAGACACATGGGCAGCCAGGTGTGTCCACTCGCTACAGATGTCTCTTGAGAGCAGGGGCTTAAAACCGGGAACTCTTCAGCACCCTTTTTAACCCCTCCCTTCTTCAGCTTTCACGTTGTGTGTGACATTTGGCAGATTGCTTGATCTTTCTGACCTCGGTTTGTTGATCTGCAAAGCAAGGCTAATTCTAATACTGATACCGTGCCCTGACGGGAGGTCATATGAAATGTGTTAATTGCCTGTTGGGGGCTTGGCCTATGATATTTGCTCGAAAAATATCATCCCCCTTCCCTGGTAGGCCTCAGATAGCTGGTGAATAAAAATGTCCAGGTGGCCAAGAACACAGTATGACTGAGTCTAGAGGCCTTGAAGGCCACATCCAGGAGATTGAGCTTGAGTCTGCAGGAGGAAGAGTGGGTGGGATTTGCTGGACAGTCATGTGGAGGATAGCTGTCTATTAAAGGCCACCAAGGCCCACTTTCCACCCACTATGGCTTAGCTCCTGCTGATGCACTCCCTGAATGGGGAGTTCTCCTGGACAGCCTGTGGAAGAACAGCTGAGACTTCACAGTGTTGACATTTTTGTGGAAATTCTTCCATTCCCTTGTGAATTGTCAGTGAAGACAGGAGACACATCTTTTTCTGGGTTCTCAGGACTACCATTCTGAGACAGTGCCTGTCGAGCACCAAGTCAGACTCAAGGCTCACTAAGAATATTTTCATCAGGTCAGGTTGAAGCTTCAGGGTCTGAGCCAGTGGCACAGAAAGGCAATGGTGTACACATCCTGTGTGGCCTTGGACAAAATGCTAAACTTCTCTGAGTCTTGCTGTTCTTGTTTAACTATAGAACCAGAATGGGAAGGACCATGATACCCTGGACCCCAACTTAGTTTCCATGGCTTTTTACCACTTACTCACTATAGGCCAGTCCTTTCTCTGATGTGGCAAATCAGAATAAAGACAGCCACAGACTTCCAATTAGGTGCTTTTATTCTCAATCACTGACTAGGAAACCGAAGCTCAGAGATGTTAAATAACTGGCCCAAGTCATGCAGTTTTGGAGTCAGGAATTGAACCCAGGTCTCCTACCTCCCAGGCCACATCTCAATGCAAAGATATGACTTGTCCTCACTCCCTGCCCCTGCTCATCCCCCACGTGGGCCCCTGGGAGTCAGGGAGTTCCCCATCAGCCCTTATTTGGGCCTTGCCTTTTGGGGCAGAACACTGGGTTCCCCAGATCGTCCCCTGCTCACCTGCCTTTGACCCCTAGGGCAGCTAGGTTCAGACCCATACCAGCTGTGGACCACCTCCTGAAGGGACCAAAGGAGAGGACAACAAATGCGACTGGGTGTCAACTGTAAGGAGTTTGTGAGCCAAAAGCCAACACTGGGTGCTTGGGAAAGGAACGCAGTGGGAATGAGCATGTGTCCGACTCTGAGGAACAGTTGCTCAGCTTAGTGGGAGGGCTTGCTGGACCAAGCCTGGTGTCAGGTGCTTACTAGAGTGCCCTTGCCACAGCCTCCCATGAGGAGAGGGCATCATTGCCCCCTTTTATAGAGGAGGAACCACCCCACTAGTGGACAGGGAGTCCTCAGACTCCAGCAGCCTCAGCCCTGGTACATAGCAGGAATTTGTGTGGCTGATTTTCTATTCTCAGTGGGGGCACAAATCACCCCTCACTGTGCCTTTGCACCCAGGCTGGGGAGAAGGTGCCGGTGAGGCCCTGAGTCCCCTTGGCCTCCACACAGGAGATCCTTGCTCAGAGTCACATCAGTAAGTAACTGTGGCTGAAGGCTCTGGAGGCTCCCAGAGGCCCCCAGGGAGGGGGAGATGTTAAGTGAGAAAATTTGAGACTGGGTGAACCAGGCAGGGCAGGATTAGAAGCAACTCCACAGCCTGACGGTGCTGAACCGTGGACTGTGAAACCGCAGCTTTCTTCAGCGCTGAGGCTGCTGGGAACCTGGGGCTGGACTCTCTGAGCCTCGCAACGTTTTCCCCCACTTGAAGGTTAACCCCGATGGGTCCTGTTCTTGATAGTGCTGGATTTTGCTCTGTGGGTTTAGATCATGGTCCATGAGGCCAGAAAGCATCAACTCCAAGCCAACAACAGCCGCAGAGCCCTGAGACAGGCAGCTGCCAGCACTTTAGTCCACCACTGGGAACAAATGGAGTACAGGCCTGAGGAGGTGGGGCTGCCCTGAGGACTGTCCTGCCCCAGGGAACCAGGACCTCTAGACATGCACCCCTTGCAATCTGTTTCCTCAGCTATAAAGGAAGGCAGCCCTTCTGCCAAGTTCTTGGGATGGTGGGATGATAGTGCCATGGGTAGTGGGATGGCATGAGGGTTTCCTCATGGGAAAGTCCACATTCCATGGTTGACTGAAGGGAGCCATTGGCAAAGGGAGCCTCCAGTGGTGGGAAACCATGACCGGAAGTCCTGGGAGGCCTGTCTGGGAGGGGACCTTGGCCCTATAGATTCAGTGCACCAAAGACAGGTCCCACTCCTGTGAACCTTGGGAGAGCTGTGGCTCTGGAAAGCTCCCACTGTGTCTAGACCCTGCCTCCAGCAGATCCCTGAGGTCTCTTCTTTGTCAAGACTAGGATTCCAGTTTCCTCACTCGGCTGAGCTCCCAGTGGCCTGGAGGTTCCTCTCTTCCTCAGAAGGGTCAAATCACCAAGGCCTGGCAGAGCTTCCAAAAGTAGACTCCCATGCATCTGGGTGATGCCCACAGAGAACCGTCACCTGAAGTGTCAAAGAATGCTGCCTGCCTCCTCTACTTCCACTTCATCAAGGATGACAGAATCTCAGCTCAGAAAGGGTAAGGATATATCCTGAGGTCACACAGTAAGCTGAAGGTCTGATTCTCTCACCCCAGAGAACCCCTAGGTTCTTCTGCATGCCTCACTTGGGGTACTCCCGGGTTCACACAGTAACCTCTTGAGAGGCCAAGTCCAGTTCTTGTCAAACTTAAGAAAGTATCAGAATCCCTAGGGACTTGTTAAAATAGATGGCTGGGCGCCGCCCCTGATTGGTTCCGTAGGTTGGAGGTAGATT
This sequence comes from Aplodontia rufa, assembly GCA_004027875.1. Classification (NCBI taxonomy): domain Eukaryota; kingdom Metazoa; phylum Chordata; class Mammalia; order Rodentia; family Aplodontiidae; genus Aplodontia; species Aplodontia rufa. The sequence goes on along the minus strand of PVKS010003778.1, from coordinate 71,868 downwards.
CCAGAATCTGCATCTCTAGCAAACTCTAATGATGCAGAAGGCTTCCAGCGCCAGCCTTTGAGAGGCACTGGTCCCGGGAAACACTGTAACCACGATAACGAGAGAGCAGCCGGGCTCAGAGAGGAGGCTGGCAAAAACCCCTGTGAAATGGGGGTAACAGTAGCCCTTTCCTCACTGAGGTTCAGAAATGAGGGAGTGAAATGCAAAGGTTCTGGTTAGCAGGATTATGATTTTTCCTTATCATGAGTGATATTCAATCCATACTGCACCCAGTGGGGCAGATTTTATTATCATTCTTCTGATTACCGTTATCTTCATCATTTTTGCAGATGACACATGAGGACACCCAGAGAAGTTATCAACTTAAGCTTGCACGGCCAGTACAGAGCGGTCCGGGCAGTGGGGCTCCAGTGCCAGCCCACTCATTAATATATTGTATTGTCACTTGATAGAGCATTATTGAGCCAAAAGAGCAAATAATCTAAAATTTCTCTGTGTTGAGCAGAGGACAGTGTGGAGAAAGAGAGAAGCCTTTCAGAAAGAGACCCCCCATGTCCCTGTCCTTGCTGTGCCACTCTCTGCTGTGTGGTCTTGGGCTGGTCTCCTCAACTGGGCTCCTTCCATCTCTGTGAAGTGAGGACAAGGATGCATGACTAGGGCTGACTGAAGAGTCAGTGACAAGTGCCTGTCCACTGTGGCACAGCTTGCCCGGAGTCCTGGTGGGGTTTATTGTTGACACCTTTTAGGGGCCAGTTGTCGACTTTGCTCTGATCTCCTTCAGGGCAGTAGTAGGGTGCTTTGTGATGCTCCCCTGGGTCGCATGATGGGGTGGCAGTCTCATTCTGCAGGGGGGAGGTGGAGGCCCCCAGAAACCAGCACCCAGGCTCACCCAGCTCTCGATGGAATGGGGTCTTCTTAGGTGTGGACCAGGTGACCCTTTCTGTCTCACTCACATTGCTCTCCTCACGACAGTGAGGTCGTCGTGGAGTGCTGTGGTGCTGCTCTTCGAGGGGGAGCTGAGGCTTGAGATGTGCAGCAACTAGCTCAGAGTCACACAGACAGGAGGAGGCAAAGCAAGGGGGCCCCTCTGCTGTGCAGCCTGTCACCCCACCCCGGGATATCCCTTCATCTGCTGATGGCAGCCGTGTGTGCTCCCACAGAGTCACAGCACACATATCCACCCCATGTGCACCTGCAAAGGCAACACAGGATGCTCAGGGCCACAGCTCACGGGAACGGCGGGCGTGCATCGCCTCACACATAAATGTCACACAGGCACACACTGTCGCTGGCATTCAGACCTTTCAGAAACACCCTCAAAAGTCACATAATGCCAGGCACAGTGGCGCACATCTATAATCCCAGTGACTCGGGAGACTGAGAAAGGAGGATCCCAAGTTCAAAGCCAGTCTCAGCGACTTAGTGAGGCCCTAAGCAACTTGGCAAGACTCTGTCTCAAAATAAAATATAAAATGGGCTGCGGATGTGGCTCAGTGGTTAAGCACCCCTGGGTTCAATCCCTTGTACCAAAAAAAAAAAAAAAGTCACATAGCTACACATGCAGAGACACACACCCTGCATAAGTCCAACTCATAAATATACATGATACATGCTGGAAATACCATGCACATGTACATGGATTATACACGATGTGCAGCTGTGTGTATCCACAAAGGCTGCTGCAAACACAGCACATGTTAGCATAACATGGCTCACATACCATACATACAGCAAGAATTTAACATGTGCAGGCCCCCCAGAGCTGGTGCCCGCACCCTAAGATGGCAGGAAAAAGCCCCTGGTCCTGCAGGAAGATGCACGCAAGCACACCGGTGCCTGTGCTTCTGGTAGCTGAGCTGTGGCTGGAATTGCAAGTGACTGGGATTCTCTCAGAAGCAGACCACACAGGAGTCGAGTGGCTTTCATTAGGGCTGATTTCCTGGGGTGTAAAAAGGAAAGAGGGGAAAGGACATCATTTGGCCTAAGTAAGTCAGAGGCTGCAGTGGCCTCCCAGGAAATCCAAGATTAATTCAGATGGAGGCTGGGCCAGGGCTCTGGATCCTGTCTCCTGAGCAGCAGATGCTGGCCTCTGTCCCCAAAGCCAGTTGCTCTGCCAGTCACCCTCTCTAGCTCTGGAAGCTTGGAAATAGTTCTCTGGCCGCTTGCAGGCTGTGGAACCTCTGTATGCTCACCTGCTCTCTTCCCTGTGCACGGGGAGCAGGGGGCAGGAGAACTGGGTTGGAGGCCTGAACTCAATTCCCCAAAATGAACTTGCTTCTGCTTGGTCCAGGCCTGCCTGCCTCCTGGGGAACTTCTGGGCCCTTACTCCTGCAGGCTGTCCCGGTCACTGACAGGCTCCAGGTTCTCAAACCCCTTCCAGCTTCCCAGGTCCCCTCCAGCTGTTGCCTGCCCCCCACCTCCTAGCAAGACCTGTTAGGGAGTTGCCTACTCTTGCTGTCCCTCCCTCCCTGCACTTTCCTCACTCTGCCTTCCCCTGTCTCCAGACCCTCGTTCCACCAAGCTCACTGGGAGCCAGCCCTGTTCTGGGCAGGGCACCCTTCCTCCCAGGGTCCCTTGGCCACCAGACTGCCTTTTCCAGATGCCCACTCCCTCTTTCATTAACTGCCTTCCTCCCTTAGCACCTTGTACCACCTGCCCCTGGTGCTCCTCTTGGCCCCAGCGTTCTTCTGTCCTCACCCTCTCCCCAGGACAGCATCCTGGCCCAGGGCTCCCTTTCCTGTTAAGTGTGGACCCGCTCATCCTCCACGTGGCAGCCGGCAGCCGGATGGAGTTTCTCGAAAACACAGGCTTGACCGGGTCACTCCCCTGCTTAAAAGCCTTTGATGCCACCAGGAGCCGAAGCCTGCACCATGGTTCCCTTTTTCCTGTTTCTTTCATGCCCCCTCCGCCCCCTCCTCCACCAAATCCTATATCTTGCTTCCACAGGCATCCTCCATCATCCCGTCTCCCAGCCTGCCCAGCTCTCTGCCAGACTCCCTCTCACTTCCTCCTTCCTCTCTCTCTTCCCTCCCATCTCCATCCCTCTGTCCCTCTCAACCATTAAGAGTTGCCAGAAGTCAGGACTGCAGGATCGACCTTGTGGAGTTCCGTCCCAACAACCAGAAAGCTGAGTCTGCTGCTTGAAGGGTCTCCTCGTGCCCATGAGTCAGAGAAGGGCGACCATGGCAGCAGGGGTGAGAAAGCCCCCTCTGCTGGCTGCCCCTGGCACAGCCTCAGAGGTCGCTGCCCAGTACAGAGAGGCTGAAGCAGCCCTCTAAAGGGCCCCTGGATGGCCAGAGGTCATTGCTTCCCTGCTCTTCACTGCCCCACAGCCCCACCGCACTGCAGCTCTGACCTTTACCTCTGACCCCAGAACACCCCTGAGTCTGCCTGCCTCAGCTCCTCCATCTGCCATGCAGACATCTGGCTGTTGGCCTGGGCTTCACCTGGGACCCTGTCCTCGCCTGCCTACCCCTCTGGACCTCACCACAGAACTCACCCATTTCTGGAACTGGGTCCCACCCTACAGTGGATGACTATGTCTGTCTTTCCAGGTGGCCTCTAAGGCTGCCAGGGTGGTGCAGTTGGTGGGGTCTTGGAGTTGAGGTTCTCTTCTGTCAGTGGCTTGCTGGGTGACCTTGAGCTGAGTCTTAATAGCTTCATCTAAAAAACAAGGAGACTGATACTTACCTTGTGTGGTTGTAGTGAGGATTAAACTGCAGATCTCTCACCCATATTCCCTTTTTTGAGGGAAATGAAGCCTCTCTCTTGGCTGCCCCTGGGGAGCCTTGAAGATAGCTTGCCCGGGCCTGGGCAGACTTGAATCAGCCCTTCCAAGGGTTCCTGAGCTTTCATCAAAGGCTGCAGTAGCTCTTCGGGTAACCACTAAAGAAGCAGAGAGCTGAGGATGCTTGTTGGTGGGACTTCAGGGTGTTTGGAAATAAGAGAGCCTGCGGGGTTGGGGTACAATTCCATTGTGGAGCGCCTGCCTAGCATGCAAGTGGCCCTGGGTTCAATCCCGGGCACCTGGGGGAGGGCAGGGGGACGATGGGAAAAGGACAGAGGACAGGGAAGGGGTGGGGGCGGCTGCCAGGGAGGGAGCTCTGGGCAAGAGACTGAGGAGTTGAGAGGACTCTGTGAGGGCTGACTGCAGGCTGCGAGGGGATGTGCCCGGGCTCGGGCTCCCAGGCAGTCTGCAGCAACTCTCCTTTTCCAGTTGGTCTGTTGGATTTAGGGCTGCATCAAAGCACGGAGCATGGGCTCAGGTGGACACATGGGGAGGATAGAGAGACCCCGCGGCTGGCTTCCCCAGGCCACATGCACAATAATAGCTCTGGAAAAGAGCTGAGTGGACCTCACTCTGGTCCTCAACGTAGAAGCATTGTGCACCTGACATACCGTGACAGGGGAAGGTTACAGTCTCCAGGCCATTGGTTCTGGGTCTTGAGGGGTTGTTATAACTCTTAATAGGAATACTTTAATAATAAATATCCTTGAGGTTGGAGTTGGGGGCCTGATGAGCCATGGTGTGGGCAGGGGAGGGCAAGGGTTGGCCGTGGGGAAGTGGCGGGGAGGGCCAGTGGCAGAGCTCCTTGGTGAAGAGCCTCAGCCCCCAGCAGCAGGCTCAAGTGGAGTAGGAAGGTGATGTCATAAGGCCTGTGCTGAGGATGCCTGCCTGCTGGGAGTGGGGGCGGAGGGCAGCAAGAATGCTGGTGCCTTTCTGAGGACCCTGCTGATGAGGCCTGGGCGAGCCAGAGTCCAGGTTGGGGCTGTAACTCAGGGGTTGACCCGTTAGTTCTGGGTGATTGATTGTGGGGTAGGGATAGGTATCATGGGAAGGTCAGTTGGAGGACAGGTCATCACCCCACTCTGGGCCAGACGATCAGACAGAGTATAGGGAGGTCTGGGGCTCACTGGGGAGGTGCCCACAGATCAGAGATACTGCTGGGTCTGTATCCCAGAAGGTAGGTCTCAGGCATCATGAGAGAGGACAGATCTCCTGTCTGTAGATGGGGACAGTTATACCTGCCTCCCAGGAGAGGGTGTGGTAGGACGGGTAAGCCAATGCCCAGGAACACACATTGAACATAACCTAAAAATGTAAATACTTGGAGGCTGGACAAACCCTTTAGCACATGTTGCCTTGGGCCAGAGGACACTGAGATCTGCTGTCCTTCCCTGTCCTTCAGTCATCATGGAGATTCCCCAAGCCAGACACCTTGGTGAAGTGAGCCCCCATCCCTCTGTGGGCACCTTCCTCCCTTCCCTGGCTGGAACAACCAGGGATCTCTAGGGCTGAAAGCCGGGATGGACCAGCTGCTGTGCTCTCTGGAACAACTTGCTTGCCCTCTAGTGGTTCCCTGAAGAGTCTTATATACAAAGAAATTGGAGAGGGAACATGCCCCTCAGTCCAACCCTGTCCCCATCTTGAGGTGAAGACTGGAGCCCTGAGCAGGAGGAGAAGGAAGGCAGGAAGATGGGAGGGGCCGGGCCCCAGGAGGGAGCAGGGGAACCCAGCACCACATGCAGCCAGTGTGCCTCCTGACAAGGCCTTGGTTCCTCACCCTTGAGTGGGAATACAGGCCCCACACCCCACAGCTGCGAAGACGGCACCCAGTGACTGCACAGGTAGGGTGCTCAACACCTATGGCCTTGCCCTGCTCACTTCACCTCCTCTTCTGGAATGTTGGCTTTGCTCTAACCATCTTTTGAGCAAATCCAGACTTCCATGCATATGGATTCCTTCAATTTAGACTCATCTGCCACCATCTCCCCACCTCCTTATATTTGTTTTCTCTCCTTGATTTTGCTGGACAGAGAAAGAAGACTGGGGTCAGAGAAACAGGACTTAGACTCAGCCTTGCCCTTAAGAAGGTCCCAGTCTGCAGCAGAGGCCAACACAGGACCAAACAGTGTGGTCAGTACCACAAAGAGTGGCCAAGGCTCAAGGGCCAAAGGAGGTGTCCCTCTGATACACGTCGGGGTGGGAGGGAGGGCTTCAGGGAAGGCTTCCTGGAGGAAGAGTCAGAGGAGGAGAACCTTGGGGGAGGTTTGCCAAAAAAGTGGGAAGCAGAAGTTTGGGAAAGAGCATCTAGGCTGGTACAGGGGCTGAAGGTGAGGTAGCCTGCAAGGTTTGATAGGGGAGGCCAGGAGCAAAGCAGTAAGAGGAGCCACAGGCTGCCATGCTCCTGGCATGCAGGATTCCAACTAAGCATTAGACCAACAGAGGCCACAGGCAAAGAACAGCAGGGGAGGAAAATGAGGCAGGTGGCCTTGGGAGCCGTCATTGCAGGATGGAGATTGGTCATTAGAGGCCATTTGGATTCTTTCATTCGATTCATCCTCCTAGCACCTGCCTCCTCCTGCGCATGGAGCCAAAGGAAAGGACTGGATGAGTGTCCTGCTGTCAGGTGAGGGGCAGGCCTGGCAATTGCTCATTCATTCAGGGGAGAGTTGGAGACGGACTTCAGGAGGAGGTGGCTCTTTAGGTGTGTGACATTCACGATCCTCTAGGTAGGGAACAGCAAGAGCAAAGCTGAGGCGTCCGTGAGGGTCTGGGGAGGAGTCGGGAGTGAGCCGCGGCTGGAGGGTGGGTACATGGGGCTGGTGAGGTGGGACCAACACCTGCAGGCCTACATACCAGGCTAAAGTGTCTGGGCTTTTCCAAGGAATCCATCCCAAATTGTGCCCACCTGAAGAACCAGGAACCAAGTGATTCTGGGTAACCCGGCCCTGCAAAGACCCTCTGGAAGACTGTAACCCTATCTGTCATAAGTGAGGCCCCCATCCCTAGAGATAACAAGAATGTCCCATTGCTAGGAACCCACCCGGAGGGACGTAGGGTAGCTCTGGACTGATAGGGGTCTCTGGGCACCAGTTGCCCTGACCTGTCATGAAAGCTGTGACTTGGGTCCCCATTCTCAAGTCTCACCTGAGCATGTGCACAGGAGCCTATGCAAATGTGGCTTCAAGGGCCTCCTCAGCCTCAGCTATCCTCACTGTATTCTGCAGAAGAGAGAGCTGTGGGCCCCTAATGCTGCCACCCCTGGGAGCCTTTCAGGAACCAAGGCTATTTCTCTGGGCTTTTGTAGCATAGTGCCACTACCTCAGATCAGGAGGCAGATAGGCTGGCAGGGACAAGGCACTTTGTCCCTCCCTGCCTCCATTTCCTCATTTGTAAAGTGGGCAAATAACTCCTGTCTCAGCATGTGGGTGTGGTCGAGTGCAGATCAGGGAAGCTCCTGACGTGTTCCTGGCCCACAGCTGGCATGGGGAATGAAGGAGGCTCAAAACCCGCCAGTGGGGCTCTGGGGCGGGAGAGGGTAGGCAGAAGATCTGTGTATGGGGAGTCTGCACGCAGTGTGTCAGTTTTGGAACCAGAGTCTCCCCGCTCCTCTGGAGCCAGAACACTCTGCCCTGGGAGTCTGAGCAGGAGCCTCTGAGAACTGAGCTGCCCCAGCCCATCAGCGTGGGCAACTCAGAGGGTGGGCAGAAGGTCAGCAGCTGCTCCTCCACATTACTTGTCTGGAGGGCCCGAGAACAATAGCCCCTCAGCTGGACCCAGGCGCTCCCCAGCAGACATCACATGCATACAGGATGGACACACGTCTCATACAGACACAGATACACGAAGTGCCACTGCTACCAGAACTTTGGTGCCCAAACAGACACTTAGACACATAGCACACACAGCTAAAGCTGCATACGTGCAGTTACCCAGAGGCCCAGCACATGCTCACAAGTGCACAGACAAACACGGACACAAGAATGCTCATGTGCACAGACAGACAGCAGCCACAGACATCACAGACGCAGGTGCGAGCACATAAAGTGACAACCCGCACACGCCCACGGGCACAGACATAGGCTTGCTGTCATTGTCTGCTAGAGGTCCTGTGAGTTCTGATGGGCACTTAAATGTACACAAAGCCACACAGACCTATTCACACACACAGACACACACGTGCACCCTAAGTCAAGTCTGTCCCTCACCTCCCAGTGCGGTCTCAGCTCACTGCCCCTTTGATCTCACAGCAGCCCATAAGGCAGGCAGGGCAGGGGTCTGCAGTTAGGAACTGAGGGTCTAGAGATGCCAGCTGACGGCCCCAGTCACACCACTCATGGATGGAAAGCTGAAGCCGGGTGTGAATTTGGATCTTCTTGTGTCTGTGCACCAGGCTGCATCTCCATTTACCCTGCATGTGCTCACAGATACAGGGCACACACAGCGTGCACCGGAGGGACCTTGCTGGTCACCTGTACTAAACTTTCATATCACAGATGAAGAAACTGAGGCCACAAGAGAAAACCTTCAGGCCATAAGTGGCCACACAGAGAGCCCATGAAGGAGCCAGAGACGCACTTCTGTTTACACATACAACCTCCCTGTGGCTGTGCCGTGACCTCACACAAGCTGTGGGCACCGGCTGCAGACACACACCTACAGGTCCTCCTACTCAACAGCCCTCACAGGGACAGACGTTGTGTTTCCACAGTCCTTGTTAAATTCTCATGGTGATGTAAGAGTGACTGACCCCATTTTTCTTTTGAGGAAACTGAGGCATGAAACGATTAGGCCCAAAGTTGTGCAGGTAGGGACAGGCAGTGGCATCTCCCAAAGCCAAATCTACACATGAAATCCACATCCCTTACACATCTCCTTCCTCTTACACACACCACACACACACACACACACACACACACACGTTCGCTTACACAGGGCCTCCTGGACTCTGGCACAGCCCCCAGGTGGAACATTTTCCTAGCGATCCCCAGTTCAAAGTTTTTGTGTCAGCTCCCCCCTCCCAAGGGGTCTTTTGAAGAAGGACTCGTTTGTTTAGTGCTTAACCTGCCTGCCTGGCCCCTGGCCCTCTCCCCTCGGTCAGGAAATGAATCCCACGTGCGGTTAATCTCGCCTGCTCTGAGATCACCCGTGGGATTTGGCGCGTGCTCTTTGATGTGGAAGACAGTTTAATGAGTTGGTCATGGGTGTTTTGGTGGTGGTTGTGAGATAGCAGATTCCAGACAAGGCCTGGACTCCCAGAACAGTGCTCACAGACACCCAAGGTCCAGCCTGGCTCAGGCGATAGGCAGGTAAGGCACAGCACACTTTGAGCATGCCATGTGGGCCACGCTCTATGTTAGCAGCTTTAAAATCCTCAGTGTCTGTCTTAGAGATGACAAAACGGGGCTCTGAGAAGCGATGTGATGCAGATATGTGGCCAGCTGAGCCCGAGTCCTCATCTGCCTGACTCCTTCCTCACCCAACCTAGTTTGTGGCAATTGTGCCACTTGGGGTAATTGACCTCCTCCCCCCCGGGCCTCCTGCCCTTCCGCTGTTCAACAGGGACAGTGTTCATCCCTGTAAGGAATAATGAGCTCCAAGCTCTGTGTCAAGATGATTTGTCCAGAACAAAAAACTGTGTGAAAGGAAGGGCATATTTCTATGTTTATTGTTTTCACAGCAAGAGGCAAATTTACCCCTAGGATTCATGTATTATCGCTTCAGAGCACTTGGTAATGAGCCCTGCTTGGCCATCAGGGAGCCCAGCAAGACAGTCTTCTGCAGGAAGTGGGACCCAGGGACGAGAGCCAGGCACAGGAATGTTGGCTGGAGTGGGCCTGGCCTGCCCTGCTCCTGCGTTCAAGGCCAGACCTGGGCCTTCTCTGAGCTTGCAGGCCCAGCTGCGCACTGGCGGGCTCTAGCAAAGGCTGCTTTGATTTCTTGGTTGATGAGGTCCCGCCAGGGTTCTCTGGGGGAAAGGGAGAAACAAGAATCATAAACCACCACCCAGAACAACAGCTATGGGCAGTTAGAGCCCCACTGGGAGCTGGGGAGCCACGCCCTTCCAGTCCTGTGTCTCCTGATCCCTCAGGCAGCCCTGCCTTGGCACACATTACTCCCACCTCCCAGCTTTAGGGACCCAGTGTTCAGAAAGGCAAGGTGTCTTCTCCAAGGCCACACAGAGACTCTCCTGTCTGCGTGGGAGCCTTTGAGTCCGGTGGCCTCCCCAGGAGAAGAGGGGCTAGCCCCAGCTCCGCCCCCTACTCTGAACATGACCTTGGGAGGCTGTGAGGCCTTGGGGTAAGGGGCTCTGTGACTCTCAGGTGATGCAGATTCTCAGTAGCTCCTGGTCTCTCCCAGAGCACACTTTGCTTTCTTATTTACTGCCCTTGGAGCGTGCAGACCCAGGTTACTGCCCCGATGCAGAGAAGGAAGCAGGGCTCCAAGCAACAGCTCCACCTTACAGAAGCGTGACAAGGGACACTTGTTTTGCATTGCCTCATGCAAACCCAGGGCCTCATGCACGGAGAGAAGCAGCTGCTTTGTGGAGTGTCTTCCAGATGTGTGACAGAGGCACTCCTCTGGGCTCTGCTGCTTAGGTTGGTGGCTATACCAAGACATGGTTGAGGAGAAGCTTCTGTCCCCTCCCCCTGATCTCTGCCGGGCTTTCCAAACATCCCCAGATAGAAAGATAAATAACTTCTACAGATATGGGACATAGGTAAGGTGAAGATAAAAGCATCTTTGGGAAATTTGGCTTTAAAAAATTAGATTGTAACATCTCATTCAACTAAAATGTGGTAATGGCCTTGTAAACGCAGCTCCAAGACAAGTTCCTGTCCAGCTAGACCCCCAAGGTCCTCCTGCAGAGATTCTGCGTGTGTCTGTAATCTCATCTCCAGACCAGCAGGGGGGAATGTGGTGACGTTTCCATAGATGTGCACATGTGCGTGCGTGTGTTTGTATGTGTGTGCACCTGTGTGTGCGCAAGCACAGGGCCAGCTCTGTGCAGGATCTGAGTGCAGATTCTCACCTGGGAGTTTCCAAGTTGGAACATGCTCGCTGCAGCTAATCTCCACGCTCCTCCCTCCTTCCCTGAGCCAGAAGATGAAAATGTTTCTAACACTTTCTAAAGTTTCTGTCTGGAGTGGAAAAGGCATCAGCTGGAAGATCTTGGGATGACAGATAGCTGACAGACCTGTATGTTCTCAGTCCCCGAACAGGGTGGCCAAGAAGGGCTGGGAGCTGGGCTTCCCCTAGTGCCTGCGAGGACAGGGTCAGCTGGGTCAGGAGCTCACATTCCCTGAGTGGTGGCCCTGACGGGTGGGTGTGCAGGCACTGGGGCTGTCCAGGATCTCATGAGACTTGCAGGGCAGGGGAAAGTTCCATAAACATGTCATCGAGAAATATCAGGTAGCAACCAGTGCTGCGGAGACCACCACATAGGTGGACGGGCTGGGAGGTGACAACAGAGCTCCAGCCAGAGTACAAGAGCAGTGTCATCCTCTGGTGGAGGTTTGAGCTGTGACCTGCATTATACGAAGGGGCAGGGAACACCAAGAGTCAAGACCCCGATGTGGGAAGAAGCACAGTGTGCTTAGGGAAGCAGCCAGGAGGAGGCCTCGAAGCAGGTAGCAAGCAGCAGAAGGTGGCAGAGAGGTGGCTGATGGCAGGCACTGGCTGCACTGCACAGAGCCTGTGAGGCTGTGTAGGGTTTGGGCTTTAGGGGGACAGCCCTGGAGGGTCAACGGAGGGCACTTTCATGTCATTCACATTTGTGCTTTTGAAAAATCACTTTGCTGCTGGGTGGAGAAGGATCGAGGGGATCCCGGGGAGGAGGGGAAACTGGCTGGAGCCCTGACGTGGGCCAGGGTGGCAGTGGGCCAGGGTGGCAGTGGGGGAGCTGGCCATGGTGGGGGAGTGACGGAGGTGGGGCTTGTGTTCACATGTGTGTGCACGTGAGTGTGGGCACACAGGAGCGGAGCCCATGTCCGAGGTAGGTGCCCTCCCCACCTGGAGGTCTGAGAAGCCCTAGACTTGCGGACAGAGAGAGGGGGTGGGTGTTGAGATGTGGAGGAGTATGAGACAGTGTCCTGCTTTCTGACTGAGGATGGCAAGGCCATCATCAGTGTAGGGGGACTGGGTTTCAAGGGCAGTTGGACCTTTGGGGTCTTCGGTGCCTTGAGAGCTGCAGAAGGAATGGCTGGGACAGGGAGGGCAGTGTGACCTGTACCAGCCTGGAGATGGGAGGGGAAGCTGGGCAGAGGCCCGCGTGGGGCACAGCCTCAGCCTGCATGGTGAGGGGAGTCCAGGGAGGCATGGAGCCCCAGCATTGGGGTCGGAAGAGCAGAGGGGAGGAGCTGGCAGGGAGACAGCTGGAGAGAAATGAGGGCAGTGGCTGGGCCCTCTGCTTCTAGGAAGAGGGAGGGCAGGGGGGAAACGCTGTGGGGCTGTCAGTGACAAACGACAGCTGCCCACGGGTCTAGTGACATGAATGGGGGCCAGGGGTGACCTTCTTGAGAACCTTGTGGGCGGGATGGGGTGGAAGTCAGACTGCGGGGGCGCTGGGAGAGGGCGGGAGGAAGTGAGGCCGGCGGCAGACAAGCCCTCTCAGAAGCCCGAGCAGAGCAGCATGGAGGCTGAGGTGGTGGTGGGCGCCATGGGGAAGTGAGGCCATAGGTGGGGACACCTCAAGGTACAGGACAAGAGCAGGGAGGGCCATGTCCCTTGCTGCTGGGAGGTGGGTAGGCTAGGATGCTGTGGCATGCGGGAAGGCAGCAGACTGTAAGGGAATCACTCAAGGGCCCTGGGAACCAGGCTGGAGGACAGGGACCTGCCCAAGGTCACACAATCAGTCAGAGCCCACGCTGGGGGTCTCCCGCTGGTCTCAAACCTGAGTCTGCTCACACCACGCTGCCAGCCTCAGCAGCCCTCCACTCCAAGACTGCCCCTGGCTGCATGGCCTTTCCATGAGCATTAGCTAGCTGCACTCCCGGAAGGCTAGTGAGTCCTGTAGAAAGGGAGCAGCTGTGGGGTCTGTATCCCAGAGGCGTCTGCCTTTGCCAGTGGCCTCCTGTCAATGCCCCCCCCCCCCCCCGTGGGAGCCTCTCTGGACCCTGCTGTGTGTGTGGCCAGGAGGTGGCAGAGCACTCAGAAACAAACAGAGGCAACTCTTGCCCTCAGGCATAGCTGTGCCCCAGGCTGCTGGGGTCTGGAGGCCCTGACACCCTGACAGCAGGAATGGAGAGAAATGGCTGCAGTGACTGCTTCCTACCAGTGGCTCCTGTCCACAGCAGTCCAGTCTGCTTGGAAGTTTGGCCTGGCCTGCTGTCGCCCTAATCTTTCCCCAGGAAGTCCTTGTGTGTCCCATATTCTTTTCTGTGAGAGATGGGAAGGGGTGGCCTTGAGCAGGGGTCCATCCTGCAAGAGCTGGGAGGAGTCATTTGGAAGTTCTGATGAAGGGGAAATTCCGGGCAGAAAGAGGGCAAGCCTGGCTCTGGCCCAAGTCCTGCTGTCCTGTTGTGAGACCCTAGTGTGGCCATTGACACCTGTGACCCTTGCCCTCCTCTATCTGCAGATTGCCTCCTGATTGGGGGGGGGGGAGTGAGTGAGGAACAGCACATCAGAGTGGAACAGCATGTGGCCCCAGTGAGGGACAGGGGTCCTGAAAGACAGGATGGAGGGAAGAGCCCAGCCACTAGGCAGGCTCACGCTCTGGGAGAATCTGTTTCATGTGGCCCCTAAACGGTAGGTGCCCTTTTGATCCATAAATTCCATGTCTGTGAAAAGCGTATGAATAGTGACAAAGATACAGTAAGGTTCACCAAGTTGCCACCTGTGCTCAGCTGAGGGGGAGATCCTGCAGGCAAGCCGTGTGGATCCGGATGTCACTACCAGCGTTTCCGAAGTGCTCTGCACCAGACAGAAGGTGCGTGGGACAGTGAGCTGAGAGCACAGGGCCTGACCCCAAGCCCGCCAGACACAGGCACCACGCTAGTGCTGACACCGCTGTCTCCCAGCCACGGAAAGACTGGCTACTGGGTAGATGAAGAACTGCTTAGTTCCCAAGTTTTCCACAAGATGCACAAAATACTTTTATAATCAGAAAAATAACATATCATACTTAAAGCAGAGGAGCCAAGCCTTTTGGGAAATCCCTCTTACTCACCCGGGTTTGATGTGCAGAGGCCTGGGGAGGGGTCTGGGGAATCCTGCCTTGCCCACCAGCCAGTAGGTCTCCTCCAGGCCCTTCCCCTGGAAGAGAGAGGAAGGGTGCTGAGCCTGCAAATCTTTCCAAGCAAAGAGTGAGGGCAGAGATGGGTGCTTCCTGCAGCTTGGTGGAGAGCAGCTTAGAGTCTGGACGCAGCTGCCTGGGTCCAGATCCCTCGCTCTGCTGCTCACTAGCTGTGTGACGTTGCCAACTCACTTTACTTCTCTGTGCCTCAGTTTCCTCAGTACCTCATAAGCTTCTGTGAGGATTAAATGAGTTCATATGTATGTGTGAAAGAAAGAAATGAAGAAGGAATCATGGCCAGCAGGGGTCTGGGACGTTGGGACCCAAAGCTCCTGTGATCTGTGCTTCTCTTCAGCCTTTACCATCAGAGCACCTGGTGGCCTCCCTGGGCGAGCAGCCTCCTAGAGGTGGGGAGTGAGGGAGCCTGAGGGGTGCTCAGGTCATGGCTGGCTGGTCCAGAGGTTCTGCACCTCACCCCAGCCAAAGTTTTATGGGGTGGGCATTGCCCTGTGGAGTCCCAGGCCAGTCTCAAGAACCTGAGGTCAGCATGCTATCCTCCCTGCTCTCCGAATCCCTTTCTGCTATCAGAGTCCTGTTTCTCAGGACACCCAGCGCCCACTCCCTGACTTATCCAGGTTTCCCTGAGGTTGACCCAGCCATCTAGACCAGAGGACTCCGCCCCTGCCAGCTCTCACAGGCTGTGTGACCATGCAGGAGCCCCTGCCCTCTCTGAGCTGCACCTCTTGCTCTGACTTTCCATAGTTAATGAAGTGAGCCAATTTCTGGGGCCCACACTCAGCACTGGACCTTTAAACTAGGCTGCTCCTATTTTCCTGCCAGGCCTGACTGAGAAATTAGGAGGAATAAGAGGAGGTGGGGTAGGAAAAAAAGTCCTTCATGAGAACAGTATCCTTCCAGCCACTCAAAAGGGTGAGGCAGGAGGATCACAAGTTCGAGGCCAACCTTGGCACCTTAGCCAGACACCATCCTAAAATAAAAAACAAAAAGGGCTGGGGATGTGGCTTGGTGGTAGAGCACTTGCCTAGTGTGGGCAAGGCCTGTGTTCCATCCCCAGTACCACCAAAAATAAATAAATAAATATTGAATCATCGCCTCTGTCGAATGTTAACATGAAACAAAAGTTCAAAGGAAGTCACAGAACTCTCTTGGCCTTGGGGTACTCGAGAGCAAGTACAACCCAAATTTGTGCTATAACAGAGCCAGGCATGGGCTGGTGGGTGCACAGAGATGGCGTGACAGTCACTGTTAGGGGAAAGAAGAGGCATTTCTGCACCATGGCAAGAATCCATGCATGGTGATGTCTGAGCCTGGGTTCTGAGGGATGAGTAGGAGCCCACTGGTGCTATGGGGAAGGCACAGGTTTTGGAGACTTCACACCTGGGTTCTGAGCTGTATAACTTTGACAAATCACTTTTCCCTTCTGGTTGAATTTATTCAACTCTAAAGCCAGGACCGTGTTGCTCATTTCATTATTGCTATGAGTGCAAAATGTGTTGATGTGCATTGCATACCCTTGTGCCACACAGGCAGGTCATTGGTATAAGTGAGTCTTTTAAGGGTCAAACAGGAGAAGATGTTTCATTAGAATTCCAGGAGCACAGAGGACATGCGAAGGTCGTCACATATGCCCCGCTCCGGATAGCCATGTTAGTCAGATGACAACCTCTCCTGTTGCCCACAGACTCTGCGCCCTTGGGAACTAGGAAATTCCCCTCACCTTCAGCTCAGTCTGACCTCTGATGTCAATCTCGTAGCCTTCGTCCAGGTCGAGCAGAGCTTGGACAGTGCTTCGACTGGCATGGATTCTGTATGCTGAGAAGAGAGGGAGTAACCCGGTCACCACCTGGTGGCAGCACCCCAGGTACTTGATAAAATCAGGAAGGGCCTCAACAGCCCGGTTCAAACCCATCATATGCACAGTTATGATTTCTGCAATACCGCTGAGCCACCGCTCAGCGGTTTTGGTGCTTGCCTGGCAAGCACGAGGACCCGGGTTCAAACCCCAGCACCATGTACACAACTAAGTGTTGGAGCAACTAAGGCCATGTGAAAAACTGAATAAAGTTGTTTCTCTCTTAAAAAAAAAAGAAAGAAAGAAAGAGAGGGACAGTGAGACACAGAGAGAGGGAGAAAGACAGAATCAATTTTATTTAGTTTTTCATGGACTTTCGTTGCTCAGACACTTCATTGTGTATGTGGTGCTGGGGTTTGAACCTGCGTACTTGTGCATGCAAGGCAAGCACTGTAACCACTGAGCCACTGCTCCAACCCCCTGCAATACCCTTTTACCCCTTCTCCTGTCTCTCTGGATTGTTGGTCACTAAAAGAGACCCCAAGGGAAGGCAGGTTGTATAGACTGAGTATTAAGGGGAACTCAAGAAGAAGTCAGAACCCTCAGGAAGATGACTTTTACTGGTAGGGAAGTCTGTGCAGGCCGAGTCAGAGAAGAGAAGCAGTTTTCGTTTCTGTTTCTAAAGCAGGATTACCCCGTAGGGCTGTCGTGTTCAGTTCCACCGTGTGTGCGCTGAACAGCATTCGGGATTGCACAACGGGTACAGCCAGCGGCAGTGGCCCCGAGGCCTTCCACGTAACCAAGCCACCGGAGTAGCTCCTGCTGCCAGCAGGGACCTCCAGGGATGCTCTTGTGGTGGGCTTGAGGCTGACCCAGCATGGGAGCTGGCATGCAGTGAAGAAGAAAATTGGAACGGGTCTGCTCATTATAAAATGGGAAAATCAATCCTGGAAGAAGGTTTTGCTCAAGGGCGCTAAGCAAGCTAGCTGCAGTGCTGGCACTAGGTCAGGGCCCTGCTCATCCGGAGTCCTTGTTTTCTCTGCTAACCCCCTCCTGAGATCATCACAGGTTAAAAGGAGCCATGACATGCATCAGGTCCTTCTCACTGCTTTGCTGACAGCTTGCGCAGCCGTCACCAGGTGGTGACGTGGTGACTAAGCGCTGTTTCAGACAGCATTTCAGGACGCTCAGCTTACTGAGGAGAGCCCCTCCTGTGCAGGACAGAGGTATGAGGTACTCACGCAGCCCTGTGGACTCCATCCGGGATGCAGTGTTGACAGTGTCCCCAAAGAGGCAGTACCGTGGCATGGTGAGGCCCACGACTCCTGCCACACAGGGCCCTGGAACCCGAACGTGCCTGGTGAGCTGCAGCAGGTCCCCAACCAGACAGCCTCGCCCCTCCCCACCCCCACTGCCTTCCCTCTGCACATCCTGGGCTCCAGACTGGGGGTGAGGACGATGCTCTCTGGGGTCTCCAACAGCACCCAGAAGAGAGGACACATGTGCGAGGATCTGGGCTGCACGTGGAAGGGCCCAGATAAACCAGAGCCCACCCCAGCCCTGGGGGGGAGAGGCGTAAACTGTGGTCAGTGCTGGGGTGAGGGACACACTGTGCCAGCCCAGGGGCCTTCCTGGAGGAGGCGGTGCATGAACTGTGTCTTGGCGGTTGAGCAACAAGCAGGCTCAGAGGCAGAGTGCCCATGGGTCCATGGCGAACTGCAAGCCGCAGAGGCCCGGGCAGGGGCAGTGGGAGGTGAGGGTGAAGAGGTTAGAAGGGCTGCGGGGACCCCGAGGCAGGGAGTGTGGACTTGATCCTTCAGGAGCGCCATGGAGGGAGGGCTGGGGGCGCAGGGGGAGGGCGTATTAGATCCTCCGAGGTCCCTCCTGGACCCATCTCAGCAAGCATTTAATGGCTTGCACATCCACAGGAGATTTCTGATCCGCCTCTTCCATCAAACTACTCTCTCCTCTATGTGGAATTGGACGCCCTTGACCAGATGCTGAGACTAAAATCCCAAACAAATCATGTCTATGAATCTAAGCATCCCAGATTCTTTGATTTTTTTTTAATATATTAGAGCTTTTAGAAAACAGAAAGAAGAAAACAAAATGTTTCTACCATAGAATTACAGAATCTCAGAACCCCGGAAGCAGCCACAGGGGCTGTCCCAGCCAATGCCTCAGGGAGGCTGGGAGACTGACCCTACCTACTCCTAGTGGCACCCAGGTCCCCATTCACCTGAGTGCAGGCCGGCCCTGATGAGAACGGGCACATCAGGCGCGTGCCTCATCCGGAAGTCCCCCACAGAGCCGAGCAGGTCCAGGGCCATGTTGGCAATCTCAGCCGCGTGCCGGCTCCCGTTGCGCTGGGGCAGTCCGGACACCACCATGTAGGCGTCCCCAATGGTCTCCACCTAGGAACAGCAGTCTCCATGCTCCAGCTTGGGAACACGGCTGTCCCACCCCTGCCCACACAAAGCTACCTCTCAGGAGCCCCAGCCCCCCACTGCAGTCCCCAGCCCTTATGCCATCTCTGCCAGGCCTCCCGTCCAGGCACTTTAGCGATGACCAGATCTCTACCTTCTGGATGACCTCTGTCTGTGTCACAGTGACCCTGACTTTTTGGTTTCAGACCCAGACTTGGGGACAGACTGGAGGTGCCATCTGCCCCAGGCCACAGTGGCATATGCAGGCTCTGGCTGGAGGTCACATACAGGGCCACAGCCTGTGTTCCAAACCCCGTGGGCCTTGTGAGGCCTGCTGGACAGAATATGGGTTCTGGAAGCAGACAGATGCGGGTGCAGCCCCTTCCAGAGCCTCAGCCTGCTCTGTGAGGAGGATGGCAGCAGGGAAGAGCTGGGCACATGGCTTTGGAGAAGATAAGCCCTCAGACCCTCCTACGTGGCAGGGACGTCAGTGGCCACCCACTTCAACTCCAGCTCCACACCCTATCCTGGCCAGGGCTCTATGGATGGCTCTTGCCCCGTGGATCCCCAGGTCAGTCTGAGGACCTGAGGGTGGCATGTTGCTCTCCCTGCCCTCTCTGCATCCCCTCTGCCATCAGACACCTCAGCTCTTCAGGACACCCAGTGCCCACGGCCCCAAGCAGGACGCACTCACCCTGTCCTATCCAGACCACTCCCCCACAGCCCCAGCCATCCAGGCCCTCGCAGAGGTGATGCACTCAGACATGCCTATCACAGTGATCTCTCCGCTGAAGAGGGTCATGACTCCTTGTACACAGGTGTGTCTCCCTTCACAGATAGGAGGACACAGCCAGAGGAGAGGCTCGTGGGAAGGCTTCCATGCGAACAAACACAGACGTGAATTTTAACTCTACTCCTGACTTGCTGTGTGACCTTGAGTGAGCCACTTACCCTCCCTGAGCCTCATCTGTACAATAATCCATCCTCCTGAGAGGCATTAAAATGGTTAAATGAGATACCCACTGAAAATCCTTAGGCCTGGGGAGCCCTCTGTAGATGCTGAACTCTTGAGCAGGCATTTCTCCTGTGGTTAAGGGGAGGCCTCTGCCCCTGGCATGCGCAGATGCTTGACATTACGTTGGTGAATGAATGAATGAATGCTAGCACTTTCTCTCAGATTTCTTTATCTGAAGACTCATTCTAAACCATAGGCGCTTTCCTCTGTGTTACAAATGGGTAACTTCAGGCTCAGAGTGTGGGTGTGCTTGGTACTCGCACCCCAGGCTGAGCGTCAGGGAAGTCCCCCCCACTGCACACGTAGCTCGCAGGGTCTCAGCTCTGAGGCACAGTCCGTGAAAGCGCTTGCTCAGCGGGTGGAGTGGCGGAGGGAATCCCAGACCCCTGCAGAATCTGGCTGCCTCCCAACCCAGACAGGATTAAAGAGCGGTAACCGGATCCTGGAGGGGAAGGAGGGGAAACCGAGGTGGACAGCGTGAGTGATGAATGACGCACTCTCAGCTGTGGGGAACGGGCCTCCTGTGGCCCCACATCTGGAGGGGTGTGAGGGACTTGTTTTATTTCATCTCCCTCTGCCAGAGAGATGCAGGCCTCTTGGCCAAAGTTCAGAGCAGATCAGAAAGCACGATTCAAAGCTGGGAGAAAAGATCGGCAGAGGAAGACACAGGGTGACTCAGGGCAGATCAAAGCCACAGGGCTCAGCCAGACCAGATGAGGAATCTTTATCTGGGTCCCGTGGGGCCAGGGTGACCAGGGAGACAGGAGGGAAACAGCCAGCCTGAGGGACAGAGCCTTGGAACCACCAGCAGGGGCAGGGCTCAGGGTCCTGAGCAGGAAACAGAGGGAAGCTGCACCCTTGGACGTCGGTGGCTCTGGTCTCTGCAGGTCGTTGTTGGGTGCTGTCCACAGGGGACGTTGCAGTTCCCGTCCTGGCTCTGCTGCCTACCAGCTATGTGACCTCAGGCAGGTCGCTTCCCTCTCTGAGCCTCAGTGTCCTCCTCATTCAGTCAACATAGATTTCCTGAGGACCTACTCTATATTGGACCCTGCTGGGCACTGGGGACAGAGTGGCTCAGAGTGGAACCACAGAGTGCTGTCCAGTTATGAGAGCACAAAACAGGAACCCCCAACCGTGTCAGGGAGTGAGGAAGCAAATCTGACCCAGGAAGATGGTCAGGAGGGAGCCAGGTGGGGAGGCGAGAGCACCGTTCCAGGAGGAGGGAACAGCAGCACGATGGCCTGGTGACATCAGAGTGAGGCCAGTGGGAGCAGCCTGCGGGTCTACAGGGTCGAAGTGGCTGGGGAAGCACCTGGGCCACTATGAACCTGTGGCTTTACCCTGAGGGCGTCCACATTAGGCAAAGGCTGCGCCTACCTGAAGGGTCTTGGGAACAAATGCCAGAGTTCAAATCTGAGCCTCACATTCTGCTGGAATATAATATCAAACAAGCCACTCAACCTCTATCACCTCGTTTTCTTCATCTATAAATTAGGTTACCAGTACCTACCTCAGAAACTGTGCTGATTGCATGAGCTAGCACATAGGAAGCAGTGAATACCGGCATCAGTATACAGTAAGCACTCAGCAAGGGCTGGTGATTATTGTCAATGGGATACAGTAAATAATGATGTCAGCAGGCTTCGTGACACCTCAGAGGCTTAGTTCTGTCTTCTGGCCCTCCCTTCCCAGCCTCTTTCCAACCTGGCTTCGGCCCTAAGCACCTGTGTCCCCTGCCCCTATCTCCTTAGAGCCGGTGGGTGGCAGACGGGGGCTAAGGCCAACAGAGCCTGGTGGGACCTCCTCCCCAACCTCCACCACATCTGAAGCTGCACTGAGGTCTCCAGTTCCTGGATCAGCATAAGGGGCAGGGTTGTGTGGGGCTGGGAGGACAGGGCAGGAGGTGACTCAATCTTGCAATCTGTTTCTAAGCACGTCTACGTGGGGGATAGGATCCTCCCATCATCTGGGAACTGGCCAGGACTGGGGTCATTGTACTTAGTCACAGACAAGGAAACAGAGGCCCTGAGAGGGAAAGCCATTTGCACAAAGCCTCATAAGAGCTGGTGGCCAGGGAGACTCAGACACAGGATCAACAGGTGCCTGAGGTCTGGGTCTTAGAGGGTGTTGGTGGCCCTGTCAAGGCCTCTGCTGCCCTCTCCCCAGCCTCACCCCCACCGCTGGGCCACTTTATGGCCCTGATGGCGACCTACTCACCCCCACTCACCAAGCCCTCCCACACCTCAGGCCTTTACACGTGACCCCCAGATGGGGGATGCTAGAAAGACAGCCCCTCCTCCAGGAAGTCCTCCCTGCACCTCACACATCCACCCCTAGCTGGCACGGGGCCCTCTCAGCCTCTTCAACCTGCCCTGATTGTCACTTCCACTGGTGGTCATCATTTAGAGAGCTTCTGGAGGGTAGGGACTGGAATACCTCACCTAGCACGGAAGGACCCATCAGTGCAGATGCTTAAAGAATGGGTGGGTGGACAATGGACAAGCAAGCCACATAAATGCAAATGGACCACACTCTCCACCCCCCTCTAGGTCCACGCCCAATGTGTGTGACTCTGCAGTTTCTCTCATTAAAAGGTGGAGTTTAGGGGCTGGAGCGGTGGCTCAGCAGTTTCGGGGCTTGCCTGGCAAGCATGAGGATCCGGGTTCAAACCCCAGCGCCACGTACACAACTGAGTGTTGGAGCAACTAAGGCCATGTGAAAAACTAAATGAAGTTGTTTCTCTCTTTCTCTTTCTCTGTCTCTCTCACTGTCCCTCTCTCTTTAAAAAAAAAAAAAAGGTGGAGTTTTTTTCCCCACCTCTTGAATCTGAGCAGATCTTTTCCTTTGATCAATAGAATGTGTTAGAAATAGCACTGTGCCTAATCCCAGGTTCGAGCTCAAGAGGTTTGTGCCTCTGCCTGTCTCTCTCAGAACCTGGACACACCATGGAAACAGTCTGAGACTAGTCAGAGGATGAAAGAGTGTGTGGGCCAGAACTGAATCTTCCCAGTCAAGGCTTCAGAGATGTGGAGAACCCAGCTAAGATCAGCAAACCTGCTGACCACAGATGTATGAGTGTGTTCAGAAGAAGCTTCCAGCAGACTCACAATCTTGTGAGCAGAAACAAATGCTTCTCAGTGGGATTATTTGCTACACAGCAATAGCTAACTGATACAGACACAAGCATCGATGAGTGAAAGTAAATGTACAACACAGACACGGTAGTAAAGAGAGAGACAGGAGGCCAGCCTCCTGCTATTCCCACCTTATACACATCATGGCTGTCCAGAACGGCATCGAACAATGTGTAGAGGTCGTTGAGCAAGCCCACCACCTCAATGGGTTCACTCAGAGCAGAGATGGTGGTAAAACCCACGATGTCACTGAAGTATATGGTGACCTGGTCAAAGTACTCCGGTTCCACAGTTACTCCCATTTTCAGAGCTTTGGCCACAGACCTGAAGGGATGGCAGGGTCCAGGGTCATAGTTTGAACAATTTGTAGGTTAGAGAGGAATATTTAGGAGGAAATCTTGGGTTGAGCATCAGGGGACCTGGGACAGATATGCTGGTATGCTGGCCGCCTTAGAAGCAAATGTCTGTCCTTTTCTAAACATGACTTCCTCTGAAGGGAAGTGAGCACTGTGCCACCTCATTGCTCCCAAAGTTGTGGGAGAGCAGGAATTCAACATCTGTGTGCCCAGCACAGTGCCTAACACATGATGTGTCCATGAGAATATGTTGTATACGTAAACAGGAATGGATCAACTGAATGAGTTCACAGAACCCAGGTTTTTCTGAGCACCTACTATGCTCCAGAGCCCATGCTTGGAGGCACCTTGGTCCCAGGGGACACTCACAGAGGGAGCATCTGCGAGAGCAGCCTTTCTGTCTTCTGCCTCTCCAGCTCCAGCTCCTCGGTCCGCTCCTGGACCAGGTCCTCCAGGTTCTGGGAATACTTTTCCAGCATCCGCAGCATGGAGTCAGCAACGCTGGTCTTCTTGCCTCGATTGATGCTTTTGAACTGGAGATGAATAAAAATCTTTATTTTTCCATGAAAGTCAGTACACCAGGCCCTCAGCTTGGATGTCTGTGGCCATGGGAATGAGCCCAACAAAGTCCCTGCCTACAAGAGTTGGAAGGAAGACATGTAAACCGATAGAGGGATGATGGTTCTGATTCGGGGAAGGCACAAAAGGCTGTGAGGCACGTTCTGTGTGGAATGAGCAGGCAGGAAGAGGACCCTGCCAAGGAGCCTGGGCACAGCACAGCACTGCCCTCAACAAACACCTAACCCTATTGGCTGCCGTGTGACGACACTGTGGGACAGGCTCTCTTTGTTCTTCTCAAAGGTGGAGAAAGAGAAAGGAAGGTGGTAGATGATGGATGGATGGATACATGGTTGGATGGGTGGATTTTATATGTGTATATAGATTACATGTATACAAATATATGTAGAGTTTATATGTACATTTATTTTATATGTAGATACAACACATATTTCTACCTTTCTATTCCTCTCTATATTCCAAAAATAATAAATATAATAAATTATAAACTACTTTTTTAGGGGCCAAGAAAAAATAAAAACAGTACTATTTTTTTAGGGGCCAAGAAAAAATAAAAATGGTACTAAGTATGACTTTAGGACCAAAGGAGAGACCAGAAATTTTTTTTTTTAAAAGGTTAATCCAGGGCTGGAGCAGTAGCTCAGCAGTTATGACACTTGTCTGGCATGCATAAGGACCTGAGTTCAAATCCCAGCACCACATACACAACTAAGTGTCAGAAAAACAAAACCCAGATTGGGAAAAAAAAAAAAAGTTGATTCTCTCTCTCTCCACCCCACCTTTAAAAATAAATAAATAAATAAATAAATAATAAAAAGTTTAATCCAGTAGTCAGGTCTATATGCAAAATGCATACTAAAATTTGATCACCATTTTGAGATGAGCTTCCTAGTAGCAAAGCAAAGAGGGAAATGTAGAGGCTACAGCCCACGGAGTCCTCATGACAATGGAGCATTAAACCAGCTGCTCTTGCAGACCTACTACTATCAAGCAAACAGAAGTACCTTTTAGGTCTTTGTACGAAGACACTATGTGTGATCATAACTGCACCTTTAATGACAAATTTATAGGCTGTACGAAAGCAGGTTTCCTAGGGAGACTGACTAGAACCTTCCCCAGTGTGGTTTGCACCTTCCCAAAGTGCAGGCAGTAGGACAGGCAGATGAATGAAGGTCAAAGTGACAACATCCATTCTTGTCTAAATCTAACAGCTTGACATGAGCACGAGTGTGTGTGTGTGTGTGTGTGCACGCATGTGTGTTTGGGGTGTATGTGTAGATTTGCACATATAACCTCCATTAATACCACTGCTCTCAGCCACATGTTTGAAAGCAGGGAGTGGCAGTAACCCCTGATGAGGCCCTATTTAGTATTTCCCATTAAAGCAGAAGCACAAGCTTTAGCAACCAAGGTCAGCCACTGCTGACCTTGAAAAACCAGCAAGGACATGACAAGGCCACCTCTGCACGGAGGGCCACCATTTTATAAACGAACAAACAAAGGATCTGAGAGGTGAAACAGCTTCTCAAAAGGTGCACAGGGATGGTATTGAGTTTCAAACTGGTCTTTTGTGTGTTTGTCATCACTTTATGAAATTATTTTACTATTTGGAATGTATTTTGCATTGTTTCCCTGGTACTGCCCACGAATGCTGTCATGGGGTCTGCAAGTAATCCTTTTCTTGTTTCTTTCCAATATTCACTTTCTTGTCAGATTGCATTGGCTAGTCCCTCCAGAACAATGTGAAATGAAAATAAACGCAGGTCTTTGAATTCAAGGTTAGTGCCCTGTCTCCTGTACCTCACTCACTCTCTGCTTCCCAGTGAACTACTTTTTATTCTTTTTTAATTAGTTATCTCACTTGATGATCACACCTAGCTGGAGAGTTAGGCCAGGGTTAATTACCTTTCCAGGCAATATATAAGGAGGCTGAGGTTCAACAAAGCAATCAACTTATCCAAGATGAAATCCTAGGTAAGTGGGGGGGGGGCATAGGTGTGAATCCAGGCATCCCCCTGTGTGAGGTGTAACACCTTCTTCATGCAGAATACAGTGTCTTAGCCATCTCAGCCACCATGAGCCTTTCCCATGGTCACCCCTCGCTCACTGCCAGCACCTCCTGCTCTGCCTCATGGACCCCGGCAATCCCCAAGCCCCAATCCCCTGGGAAAACTCCAGGCTGGTGTTTCAGGAACTGCTTGCTCATTCTGGCTGGGCTGCCCACTCTCTCAAAGCTCCTTTACTCTGAGGTCCAGATTCCCCATTCGCCCCTGAAGCCGGAGCTCAGTGGGGAGGTTGTGGGAAGCTTGCCAGAGGGCCCCAGGGGCTGCCCCTCTGTCTGCCCTGCAGTCGCCTCTCCTTCTGCTTCCCTCCTCACCTGTCTGGACACTCCTCTCCCTTGAGGAACCTCACCTTGGCAACCTGCCACCATGGCTGGGGAGCGGAGGGGGAGAAAGGGAGGCGAAGATGCTACCCCAGGCTTGATGGGTTGGCCCTGGGGGAGCCACGGCTGGTGCGGGCTGTCAGGCCCAAACGCCCTGCTCTGCGCAGAGGACCTGTACAGACTTGCATCAGCCCTCCTGCTGCACTCTCGAGGTGGGCTGGCAGACCCCAGGGCCCCTCTCATCTTCCCCTCCCTGCCTCAGGAGCCACAGATAGCTTGGACAAATAGCTTCACTTGGACACCAGGAGGCCCCATCCAGGTAGGGCTCCGAGGGCAGCTAGCTCTGCGGACAGAGGAAGCTGGGTCTGGATTCCAGCTCCACATTTCATCCTCTCAGATACCTTAGGCAAGACCTCTCACTTTGCAGTGGCTCATTCCTCTCCTGCTGCTTCAGAGAGCTGCCATGAGGACGAAGTGACACTTTGTGGGGACCGGGCTGCAGGAAGGCACGGACCAATGTCCCTGGAAACCATGGCTCTGAGAAAGCTCTCCCCAGAGGGTGGACCTCAGGGTAGCACTGGGGCCTGTGCTCTCTGATTATAGCATTCCAAGGCACCAGGCATGAGATGGGGCCTGCACCGGGTCAAGCATGGCGGCCCATGGATGGAACATCCTCACGGGTGCCCTCCTCTTCTGCGAAGCACTGACCTGGGTGTAAATCTGCTCCACGTTCGGTCTGTCATCTGGAACCTCCTCCCAGCACTGCTTCATCAGCTGGATACACTCTGGGGGCCCATGGTCAGGGGACACCAGTGGCCGGCACAGGGGTGGGGGAGATGCCACCTTCCTGATGATTTCTGCAACAAACACCACGTGGGCCATGAGTGAAGTTCCAGGAAGGCTCAGGGAGCTGAGAAGGCAGGCAGGGTAGGCCTATGCAGATGCAGGGATCAGCCTCTGAGAAGGTTCCTCATGCCCCTCTTCTGTGCCCCAGGGAATGGCTGGTCACAACTTTGCTGCTTTCCTGGGTTTGTCCCCATGGTGTGGTCAGGGAACAGGTCTCAGAACAGGAACTGGGAGAGCTAGGCTTCAATTTTGGATCTTCCACCAGATCACTCTGTGAGACAAGGCAGTGACCTCTCTCAGCCTCAGTCTCCCCATCTGTGAAATGAGCTTAGAGAGCTAGCCACGGTGGTGCATGCCTGTAATCCTGGGAGGCTGAGGCAGGAGGATCACAAGTTCAAGGCCAATCCCAGCAACTTAGTGGGGCCCTAAGCTACTTAGTGAGACTTTTTCTCAAAATAAAATAAATAAATAAAAGGGGCTGGGATGGCGCAACGGTAGAACGCCCCTGGGTTCAATTCAGGTACTGAGGGAAAACGAACTTGGTAAACTGCCTTGAGAGGGTGCTGAGGTAAAGAGGAGGGACGCATGTCAGATGCTTGGCTCGGGCCAGGCTCTTCCCCAGTCCCTGATCCACAACTGCCATTGCTCAGTCGCCAGCAATGTGCACAGATGTGAATCTGCCCTCTGAAGCTGTTGGGGAGCTGAGAAACCCTGAATCAGCCAGGGAGGAAGAAGGGCTGGTCACCAAGTTTGGACTTTAAGATCAGCACATCAGAACGGGGCTTCCAGTTACCCTACACATTCTGTATCAGTTATGTCACCTCTCTGAGCCTCAGATTCTTCCACTATAAAATGAGTGTGCAATACTACAAACATCACAGTACTATTAGACTAGCAGGACCCTCCTCTCAGGAGGCTGGGAGCCTCTTCTAATGGAGGTGGGAGGCCCTGGAGCCAGTGAGGGGAAGCCTCCTAATAGCCAGATCTCAGTCTGCTTCTAATTCCTTTGTTGCTCCCTTCTTGTGGCTGGTGCAGGAGCCACTGTCCCATTTTACAGACAGGGAAACCAAGGCTCCTGGGGTGAAGGATGGTGCCAAGAACGGGAAAAAGCAAACAGTAGAAGTGGGCCTGATTTTCACCCAGCCTGCCCAGAGGCTCCCAGCCTGCAGGCACAGAACCCAGGTCTGGGGAACTGTCTGTGCTTACAGAGGTGTGCGGATAGAACCAAATAATCACACACACACACACACACACACACACACACACACACACTACACTCACTACACACACACACTACACACACTACAGACACACACACACACACAACTGCTTTTCAAAAGTATGCAGACAGTGCTGTGATGGATAAAATACAAGTCAATTTCAAGAGTGGCAGATTTCAGAGCAGAGTTCTGCCATGGGACATTTTCACTCAGCAGATATTAAGAGTTGAATAGCAGTATGGAAGGCCCCATCCTTTTTGATATAAAAATATTGTCCTCATGTGAATAGGCTGGGAGCTGCTGCCCCTGGCCAGGCCATCTCAGGCTGGTCATGCGTTGCCCTCACTGTGTGCAACACACTGCCCACACCCAGGGCAGCTCTGGGACCCCTCAGCTGTGCACAGGTGCTGCTCGCCCTTTCTATGGGGCTGATGGGCTCTGGGAGGATGCTCTAGGGATGACTCCAAGAGACGTTAGGCTAAGAACACCAAACTTGGATCAGGGGACCTCCCAAATCCCAGTTCCGCTCCTCGCTGAGAGGCCCCTCTCCCTGAGTCTCTCTTTGAAAGCGCATCCTTCAGACTGGCAATGGAAACTGCATTTGCCAGTGTCTTACAAACTGCAAAGGGCACTCACAGGATCTCCAAATGACATCAGAGACAGGTGAGACTGTGGACCCCCATCATCACATCCCTAAAGCCACCCAACCAGTATTTATCGAGCTACCACTGTGTGTCAGGCCCTCTGTCTAAAGCAAGCCCCTCACTGAATCCTACAGTTACACTGCAAGTCAGGCATCGTGGGCCCCATTTTACAGATGAGGAAGCTGAGGCTTAGTGCTGAAAGGGATTTACTCAAAGTTGTGAAGCAAATGGGTGTGGAGCTGGCCTTAGGTCGGTGTCCCCCAAAGCCCAAGCTCTGAACCCTGCAATCACCAAGGCTGAAACATGATCTAGGAAGCAGCAGACTTTGTACTAACAGCCCCATCCCAGGGTGGCCCCACTACGTAGAGACCCAGGTCTGGGTCCCTGCATCCAAAGTCTGATGGAACCTGGCCTGGAGAGCCTTGCATGGGTGACGTGCCTTGCAGACCCCTTCTGGCTGGTCCTTCCCTCTCTCAGGGGGCAGATGTGGGGGCAGGGCAGCTGAGCAGTGTTGAGCAAATGGCCTGATCAAGTCCCCTCTCTTGCCTGCTCCTCCACCTGTAGGAGGAGCCTGTAATGCTCATTATTCACCAGGTACTGAGGGAATGTGCTTGGGCAGAGGAAGGGGAGGGGACTGGGACTCTATGAGTTCAAATATTATCCATCAGAAGTGGAGGGTACAGGGGGGTCAGCTCTGTCTCTGCCTGGCACTACAGACAAATTGTCAGAGTATTTGTGGGGACAGGTCCCTGAGACTGGGCAGAGACGGCAGGGGGACAACTTCAACAGCAGACTGGAGTCCAGGAATGCCTGACAGAGAACACAGAAGAGAGGGGACATTTCTGAAGTTGGGATCTTCCACCAGGGCCGGAAGATAGAAAACATCAATAGGTCAGGAGACGATGGGGAGTGATTGTCCTGTACACCCAGAAGCACAGGGACAGAGAAGCACTTGAAAGAGCCCCACCCAGGCAGGTGACCGAGTTCCCAAACAATGAGCAGCCTGGCCACATCAGCCGTGCGGCCTGGTGTCTGGCACATTTTTTATTCACTCTCCATTTTAAAGATGAGGAACCTGAGGCTCAGAAAGGTTAAGAGATTTGTGTACAGATATGTGTCACATAGTAAGTAAGTGGCACTGGACTGAAGTCTGTAGGACAAGGTCCGTGCTGTGGGTGGGGAGACGTGGTGAGGGAATGAGCACGGTGGACATGGCAGTGACACTGGGAAAGGAAGCGGCTGGGAGTTCACCCTGAAACCAGGGTCTTTGCCACTAGACTGTCCGCTGCTGTTTTGGCGGAGTCACTAAGAGCTGCCTGGCCTAAGTCAAGGAAAACCCAATTTCTACAGTCAGAATTTGAATATGTGTGCCTGTGTGGCTGTTTTCAGGCCTGATTTCCCAAGGTCACCGAGCTCCCCAACTACAGGGAGACCCCAGCCAGGGACAGGCTGGCAGGGGCAGGGGAGCTTACCATCGGCTGGCAGCCCCAAGCAGCAGTAGGGCGGGCCTCGCGTCAGCACCTCCTGCAGGATGATGCCCATGCTGAAGATGTCACCTTTGAGGGTGCCCCGCCCGGGCCTGGCCAGCCCCTGCAGCAGCTCAGGAGCCGTCCACAGCAGCTCTACAACCAGAGGGCGGGGCCTCACCGTCACCTGCTGGGCCCAATCAGGTGCTTCACACCTGTGTTTCCTCTGTCCACCACCATGCCTAGGGGGATAAAGTGCTTCTCTCTCTAGGATCACAGGCGAAGAGCCCAAAGCTCTTCCTGACCAGCAGATGGGGAACCATCCACTCAAGGTCACTCCACAGAAAGTGCTGGAGGGCTGGAGATTTCTCCGCTACCCTGAGGTTTCAGGACCTCCTGCAGCCTCCTGCCCACCTGGAGCTGACCTTCTGGGTGTGGCTGGGGTCCAGCAGACCGCTGAGCATCCAGGAGCTCTGCAAAACCATGGTCAGTGACCTTGAGCACGAAGCGTCCGTCCACCACACAGTTCCTGGACTTGAGGCAGCCATGAGGGAAATGTCGATGGTGCAGGTACTGCATGCCCTGCAGTGAACACAATGGGGAGTCGTTGTGTCCCTCTGATGAATGAGAGGGATCAAGGAATTCCCAGGGCCCCAGAAGGCCTTCCTGCCACTGGTTTCCTTCTGCCACACTGCTCAAATTTATCGAAGTGGAAAGAGCCCAAGCATGGACAAATTGAGCATCTGGTGCCTCCCTGACCTCCCTGACTGCCCATTGCCCCATAGCTCCAGGGCAGGTTCCTTACTTGGATCAGATCCAGCAGCAGGGAGGCCTTGAAGGTCCAGTCTAGCCGCAGGGCCTCATTCCGCAGCAGGTCCTCCAGGCTACCCCGGGAACAGTACTCCAGCACCAGAGCACTGACCCCAGGGCCCACGAAAAAGCCCAGGCAGGCTGCGACATTCTCATGCCGCATCTCACGCATCTGTGGGACAATGGACAACTTAGCAACGCCAGGGACACTGTGAAGGATGGACCAGGTCCAATCTTCATTTAGACCCCCTTGGACTTAATAGCCGGTCAGGGATAAGTACATAAAAGTATAAGAAATGCTGTGTGGTGGACGGATGGATGGATGGGTAGAAGAATGAGTGAGTGAGCAGTGGGCGGAACAGCATAGATAAATAAGTAAACAAGCCACAGCCAACTCCATGGCAGGAATCTAGGCCCGTTCCTCAACCCCACAAAACAGCTCAGCAGTCAACTAAGTGGGGATGACCTGTACTCTCTTCCCCTGCAGAGATTCACAAGCACATTGGCATACATGGAGAGTCAAGAGTGGCCTCAAATCCTCTGACAGTCCTGCCATCAAGAGGTCAACTCTGTCCCCTCTGCTCGAGCTGGGGAAGCTGTGACTACTGTGGACAATGAATACAGTGGGAACGCTCTTCTGCACTTCCGTGTCCAGGACTCAGGAGATGGGCTGCTTCCATTTCTTATCTCTCTCTATATATACATATTTTTTAAGAGAGAGAGAAAGGGGAGAGAATCAATTTTTATTTATTTTTTCATCTGATTTTTGTTTCTCTGACATTTAGTTGTATACATGGTGCTGGGGTTTGAACCCGAGCCCTTGTGCATGCCAAGCAAGTGCTCTAACCACTGTGAACAACTGCTCCAGCCCCTGATTTTTTTAAAACAATTTTAAAAAATTGAATCCAGGACCTTGCTTATGCCAGGCAAGTGCTCTACCACTGAGTCCCAACTACAGCCCATTTCCTGTCTCTTGGAATGCTCTCTGTTGGAGTCCTGATGCACCAGGGAAGAAGTCCTTCTTCCCTGAGAACTCACACCAGAGAGATCACATGGAGAGGCCCTGAGCCTGTCAAAAGAGGCAGATGTGTCCAGCTGAACTAAGTCTCCCAACTTTCCTGCCATTTTAGGCGCTCCACACCAAGAATCAGCAACATTTTCTGTAAAGGTCCAGGCAGTAAAATATTTTAGGCTTTGTGGGACTCTGTTACAACTACTCACCTCTGCCATTGTAGCACAAAAACAGTCGTAGACAATACATAATGGAAAGAACATGGTTGGGTTCCAATAAAATTTTCTGTATAAAAACAGGCTGTGGGCCTGATTTGGCCTGCCAGCCATAACTTGCTAACCTCTGACAGCTAAACACCACCGAGTGATCCCCAACCATGCAAAGCAGAACAGTCGCCCAGCTGAGCCATGCCCAGCTGAGCCGTACCAAAATGTCTTATCCACAAAATTGGAAGATGCAAAATGGCCATTGTATTAATCTACTATATTTTGGGGTAAGTTGTTACACAATGGTAGATAACCAGAATAGCATAATAAAGGCTCTGAGAAGGTCTCTGTCCAAAGAAAGCAATTTCAAAACTTGTGTGACCACACACAAGACCTTTTCTTTGAAGAAACAGCTACTCATATTGGTTGGAAGATGCCCACTGGGAAATGCCTAACTTAATTGTTCCAAACTTTATTTCAAATAGTAGTAATGTTAGAAATAATAATAACAAAACTAATAAAATTAACAATGCATCAAAGGCATGGCCCCTGCCAGGGATGATTCTAGGCATTTCATATGATCCCAGCACTCCTTACAACTTCCCTGGGACTGGATATCTGGCTCCATCTTACAGGGATGCTAGGTGTTCTGAGGAGGCAGAATTCCATCCAGGATCATCCTGTGCTCCATCCTCCATCCCACAGTGCCTTCAGGATGGTGCCAATCTCAGGTGAAGGTGCTTATGTGGTTTGTGGGGACAAATGACAGAAGCTCTGCAGGGAAACAGCCTTCTTCTCCAAAGCCCAGTTCACTGCCTGGCACACAAGTGATGCTCAATAAATAGCAGATAAGTGCATGGACAGGTGGGTGGAGGAGGGTGCAGGATGAAGTCCCTTGATGGTGTCAGGATGCTGTGTGATAGCACTGCAGGGGAACTGTGCCCCTGGGGTCATGATGAGGATCATATTGGAGTGGCAATTGGGGATTAGGGATACCAGTGTGTGGTGGTGACAGTGAAAGAGTAAGCTGTGCTGAGGTGCAGGCCATGGGCAGCCACCATGAGGACAGGGAGTGAGGACCAGTTCAGACCACTGAGATCTCCCCACAGTGCCTCTGCCCAGCCCTTCTGCAACCCTACCTTTCTCAGGAGGCTGAGGCAGCTTGGGCGCAGATCAGGAGCTGTGCCCAGTTCAAACTTCTTCAGCCAAACCCAGTCTCCCTGCAGAAGGAAGAGCGAGAGTTTCCTGCTGCCATTCCCGCTGTGTAAATTTGGGAACCCTCCCAGCTCTCAGCCCAGCCTCTTCCCCAACAGTGTGCTGCCTCTGTGTGTTCTGAGATGGCAGAGCTTGGTCAGGGGGACAGTGTCAGACTTTTACTGGAACCCAGGTAGAGCCAGGACCCAGGCTTTGACTGATGGACACAAGTTCCAGTCCTAACTCTACATGCTGTGGCTCTGGCAAGTGAGGACCATACAGCCACCCATGTCTCCTGTGCTGATGAGATGGGGACAGGAAGCAAATTAGTACTCAACTCAAGCTTGGCTTTGTCCTGCAGGCCTCAGGAGCCCTTGACACCCAAACCCTGTGAGTGGAGGTGGGCTCCGTGACCCAGGGACTCTAACAGAGGAGCAAGGGGAGGGTGGGAGAGGAGGAGGTCTTAGGCCGGGCTCTATTCCTACCCAGGCTTAGCCCAGCACTAACTGTAAGCTCAGCCCTCTCTCTGCTCATCACTGGTGGGCTTGCCTCCTTGGTGTCTCTCGCAGCCTTAACTCAGAGAAGCAGATATAACATGTTTGGCATATCTTTGAAGCCTCCTTTCAGCAGAAAAGGAAAAAGTGGAATTCCCTAGGAGACCAGATGGAAAAGAAGCACTAAGGGTCTCATGTTGCTTCCCAAAGAAAAAATTAGCCTGGCTCCTCAACTGTGGCAGGCAAGAGTATGAGGATCATAGCATCAGTGAACTTGAGGATGACAGCCCCTGAGAGACTGTGGTGTCCTCAGCAACCTTGGGGTCTCACTGGCCTAACCTCTAATCTTCCAGCCTCCCTGACAGCTGTGTCCTCTACCGGGAGGCTGTCCTGGGCTGGGTGATGCTCTTCACGTCAGGGCTTGGGGACCAGGGACTTCATTTAGCTTGAGCAGACAGGCAAGGGACCTAGGCAAGGCCAAGTGGCCAGGACATGGTTGTTTCCGAAGGTCAGATCATGAACCATGCCAGGCTAGAGCTGGGAGTCCTGTTTCCTGATTCCAGCTCTGCTGCCCACTTGCCAAGGGACCTGGGAAAGTCACTGCACCTACTCAGGCCAGTTTCCTGTTCTGGAACAATAGTGAGGCATACAGAGGGACAGAAGGCTGTGGGTTCTCTTAGCTTTTCCTAAACTGATTATAGTTCCCCAGGTGGGCATGGGGGTAGCAGAGGCCTCACCTGACACAGGGCTACATTCGTGGGTTCCTGGGGGCCTGGCAGACTCCTCGCTGATCCCTGGGCCATTGACCTCAGGCTCCCGTCATCCGTCACACTTCTTGAGTCACCTGCACTGTCCACCAGTAGCCTCTGGAAGGGGGCAGGTGTTGTCAAGATCTAGCCCTGGCCTCAGCGTGCTACCTGTCCCCACCCTGGTCCAGTCCCTGCCCCACACACCCCTCTACTCAGAGGCTGATGAAGGAGGGTGAGGTCCTCTGTCGTCAGCAGGATCCGGTGGGGGCCCCGCACCAATTGCAGCTGCTGGATACCCAATCTGGAGGGGAGAGAAAGCGGGGGTCCTGTGGAGGCTGCCCCACCTCCATTTGGCCCTTGGAATGGCCTCTAAGTCAGAGCCCTCCTTGATTCTCTCCATTTTCATTCCATTTCCCAATAGTCTGGCAGGGCCAGGAGGGCACTGAGCACTACCTCCACAGAACCCTCAGCCTCGGCCTAGGCTGGAATCTCCCAGGAAGGATTGTTTTCAAAGCTTCAGGGCCCATGGTCCTGGCCAGTCCCCTCATTGTATGGATAGGGAGTTTGAGGGGACAGAGTCTTGTCCAGGGTCCTGACCATTCCTGACTGCGGATGGAAAGGCATGCTGGAGGCCCCCTAGGTCCACGGAGATGAAAACCCCCTCCCCCAGCTTGCTAGAGACAGGCCCTGTGGGGCAGGGCACATGAAGCCAGACCCCGGCTCAGGCCAAGACAGTCTCTTACCTGAAGAGGTAGGTGAGGGCCCCACCAGCCAGCGCCAGGACACAGGCCAGTGCCAGAGTGAGGAGGCTGCCCAGGGGCTGTGCACCTGCGGGGGAAGCAGGGATGGACAGGAGCCATGGCAACTGCCACAGCTCCTTCACTGCACTCCTGCGCTGACTTCCTGGCTGTCTTCCCTGGGAGCTGGAGGTACCAATTCCTGCCCAGCCTCCTCCTCAGGGCTGAGGCTCAGAATGACCCCTAACTGGGAAAGTTCTGCCTGCTTGCAGGTGAACAATCACAGGCAGATGGCAGACGTCAATTCCCAGCACTGTTTTCACCTTGGCTTCCCTACCCCAGGGGCCCATTACAGTCCTGGTCACATTCAGGGAAAAGTGGTCTTTCCTCTGCCCACTTGTCAGGCCCCTTCTCATGAGACTGAGCTGCTGGACAGCAGCGCCTGTGTCTTCCTGCCTTTGGTCTCTGGCACTTAACCCGGGTCTAGACAAGGCAGCTGCTGGATAAAATGGTGAAATCCATCTCTATCAGTTATATTACCGCTTCTTGCTTGTCCCCTGCAACAGGCCACTCCCCCTGCTTTGGCAGCCAGCTTCATTGTGGGAAGACACTGGCTACTGGAAGAGCCTTACTCTGAACCCGGATCCGAAGCCCTGTGTCGGGGGCCAAAAGCAAGGAGGTTGGACCCACCAGGAGGTGGCGGGGATGGGGAGCTCCCTGGCATGAGCAGCTCCAGCATCAGCGTAGAGGGCTAAGGGAGTAAAATTCCCAGCCCCTTTCTGGGGAAAGGACACTGGGTCCTGCTGCCACAGAAGCAGGTACCATCCCTTCCTTTCTTCCCTCTCAGGTCACACAGTTTATCAACCGACCCTCAAGTTGCAACCCTAAGTATGTGTCCCAAATCCCCTGCTCTCTGGTCCTTAATCCATTGTACCTGATCAGTAGCATTTGTGATAAGCATGGCAATCCTGAGTTAGAATTGGAGGGGCCATTACTGGATCTCTGAGAGAATTTTTCCCAGGCTGATGTTCCTGGTCAGGATACTGCCACTCGGATGCCCTCTTAGAGCTCTGGGTACCCCTCTTAGAGCCTTCCACTGCCTTTATCCTTCCAGCCTCCATTATCCCATGAGCTCTGCCAGGGTCTCCTCGATTACTAGTGCTGGGCTGAGCAAGGAGTGATGTCAGGAAGTGCTGCTTACTGGCTTATTTGATGGAGGGTGCCATGTGTGAGCCAGGACGACAGAAAAGGCATTGGTACGGATCTCCTCCAGGATCCATCAGCCCCTGGCTGCCCTATCACGGCTCTGACTGCACTGTGTGGTGTTTCTGGCTGTCCCTGCCTCTGCCTCCAGACTAAACACCCTGGGGAGAGGGGCCTGGGTCTTCAAGAGCATCAGCCCATGAAGGCAGGAATGGTGTACAATGCTCTCCTATGCCCCGAGGGCTGAGCACAGTGTCTGGGGTAGTGGAGCCTCAATATTTGTGGAAGAAAAGAGGGGCAAATAACCACTTGGGTGGAGACTTCCCCTCAGTCCCCCCTCATCAAGGAGATCCTTAGAGTTCACATCTAGCTGGAAACAGATGACACTGGCCGTCCCAACACAATGCACACGCACTACAAACATACTACAATGCCGTGTGCTCAGGGGCTGTGGGAGCACAGCGGAGGAGCCCCAATGGGACTGTGGAGCTGATCTTAAAAGACAAAAAGGATGGATCCAGGCAAGGTGGGGGTGGGGTGGAGGATTGGGAGCATAAAAGTGCAGTAAAGGACAGCCTGAAAGGGCTGTGTGTTTGATGCCCATGGACAAAAATTGGGAGAGCAGGGAGATCCTGGGTCAAAGGGAAAGTGGGGCCGCTGAAGATCTGGGGCAGGGTAGGGATGTACACGAGCTTAATCAAATCGGAGTTGCCCACTGGTTGTGGTATTCACTGGTAATTAGGTGTGCATTAGGGAACGTGGTGTATCTGTTCATATGCAGGTGTGTGCGCACCTCTATATTCCTAGTATGAGTCAGTGCATTCTCACCAGGGTGAAACTCAGAATGGATGAGTGACGGGAATCAGAACATTGTGGAACTCCTGGTCTCACATTCCCAGGTGTTCATGGAGAAATTCTGCACTTGGAGTCAAAAGACTTGTGCTCAGCATAAGTACTGTGTGACCTTGGGTAAGTAATCCAACTTTTCTGAGCTTTAGCTCTCCAGTGATGTCTGTGAGAAAAATAGCCTCATCACAAGGCTGAGTACATTTGAGGAGATCTAAGAGAAGGGAGCATCTCTGTAAATGCTTTAGTCTTTCTCATCTGAGGCAGGCCTCACTCAGTCTCCCCTGGTGCTTAACAGCTGTTGCTTCAGTGTTCTCCATGAAGTGCCATAGCCTTTCTTTATGCCTGCTCTTCTACCCATATAAGATTGTCCATGTGGAGAATTTAATGAAGGATGGATGGATGGATGGATGGGTGGGTGAATGGGTGGATGGTAGATGATGGATAGGTGGTGGACAGATGGATGGATGGATGGATGGATGGGTGAATGGTAGATGGATGGATGGATAGGTGGTGGACAGATGGATGGATGGATGGGTGAATGGGTGAATGGTAGATGATAGGTGGTGAACACATGGATGGCAGATGGATGGATGGATAGGTGGTGGACAGATGGATGGATGAATGGATGGGTGAATGAGTGGATAGATGGATGGATAGATGGTAGACGGATGGATGGGTGCATGGGTGGGTGGTGGACAGATGGGTGAATGGATGAGAGACTGGTGGATGGACAGGTAGATGATGAATTACCTCTCATACATTGTGTACTGGGGTCAAACCAGCAGCTGGAGTCATGGCCTGGAGGGGCCCCTCCTGGAAAGTGTATGGCCTTGCCCAAGGGCTGCACTTGCCATGTCTCTGTGTCCAGAATGTGGGTGGGGACCAGCTGACTTCCTTGGCCGTCTGTGTCCAGGATGATGTACTGGGCCAGCCTTCTGCCTTTCTTGTCTGTCCATATCCTCTGGCTAAAGCCTGCCACATCAAGAGCCCCTGTGTGGTCCTCTAAGTGAGCTCCTGCGAGCCCTGTCCCTTGGCTCTCAGAGCGGTTCAGCGCATGGGCCAACAGGACAACAGCATCATAGATGGTTCCAAAAAGCGGGAACACCTGTGGAAGAGAAAGCCCCCACCTTTAAATGAATGACCCCACAGCACAGGCTCCCGGACATCTCCAGGTCCTGGTCTTCCTGCTAGTAGCAATCATTTAGATCATTCCAACAAAGTCTGTCCTCTCTGCAGCCACCAGTTCCCACTCAGCAGCCTCAGTCTCCATAGCCACCGCCATGGTCAACACTACCAACTCTGATGCCTCACAGCTACCTTGAACCCTCTTCCATAAAGCAAAACTCCTGGTTCTAGCTCATTGTTCTTCCACCACATCCTCATCTGGCCGCTTCCTGATCATTCAGAGCCCAGCTCCAACGCCCCCCAGTGGGTTTCCCTGCCCTTCCTACCTCTTGTTGCACTCTGCTCCAGCCCAGCCTCTCTCCATCACTGGATTCTCTTTTATTTTCTTGGTGGAATCATCACACTTGAATTCGGTTATCGTGCTGCTTGGTTATTGCCTGTCTCCCCCTGACAAGATGAAGCCCCTTGAAGGCCACATCTGTTTATCACCAGGCTCCTGGCACAGTGTCAGGTGTGACAGTGTGTGTCAGTGTTTTTTAGATGAATAACTGATGGAATGACCCTCCATCAGTGTCTGCATCCTCTCGCCAGCTCCAGATCCTACTGTCTTCTTATCACTAAGAAACAGATATCCCAAGGGACTCTTGAGTCCAGCCCAGTCCTATAGGCCACCATCAGGCCAGCTGCACATCCCCACTGCCTGCATTCAGTTGCCCAGCGACCTCACACAATCTCACCCCCATTCCCACCTGGCATTGCCAGCACTGTCTCCTGATCTTCACAATGTTTTAGAGAGCTGCTGAGCAAGGAGAGAAAGAACGTCTGCAGCAGAAAACAGCAGGACCCAAGAGAGAAGGACAGGCACTGGAGGTGCTGCACAGACGGAAGCAAAAGACACACAGGATAAGCGACAGAGCAAGTTGAAAGGTGGGTGATATGAGAGAGAGAGGGATGGGGAGAGAGGGAGAGAGGAACCGACTATACACAGGGATCAAGCAAAGAGACATTTTGTCAAAAAGAGCCAGGTTGTGTGCCCACAGCGGGTGGGGCTGGTTGGCCAGGTGGGATGCTAGCCAAGGCCAGGAAGGCCGTTGGCAGATGGAGAGCGCACACACCACGGCCCAGGGTCCCAGTTTCCAGGGTGTATGAGAATCTAACGCACCTACCTGCTCTGGCTCCAGATGGGCAGCCAGCTCTCCACCCACACTGGCAGCAGTGAAGCCCTTGTCTTTGGAGCCAGAGTCCAAGGTGATCGTGAGCACAGCATCGTAGACCTCCTGCAGGGG
This sequence comes from Aplodontia rufa, assembly GCA_004027875.1. Lineage (NCBI taxonomy): Eukaryota > Metazoa > Chordata > Mammalia > Rodentia > Aplodontiidae > Aplodontia > Aplodontia rufa. The sequence goes on along the minus strand of PVKS010003778.1, from coordinate 32,303 downwards.
CCCGGTGTCACCCAGGGCCTGGTACGAGTGGTTGCGGTAGGGCAGGGCAAAGAGCAGCGTGTCGTAGGGCAGGAAGACCAGCCTCCCATCTGCCAGACCCTCGGCCCAAGCGCGGCTCAGCAGGGTGGTCTGCTCCAAGCCCCCCAGCAGCGCCGAGTGCATGCATAGTACCACAACTGGGGGTGAGACGGCAGGGTCACCTTGCAGCCCCAGTCCAACTGCGGCCTTCCCTGAAGCCCAGAATTCTGTAGCCCTGGAGAGCTTCTGAGAACTCTGCTGCTGCTCCCTGCCCCAACACTCCCCATCAGGCTACAGAGGCGAAATTTCCTCTGAATCTGCTCCCCTTAACCATTATGGTCAAGGCCCCCAAATCTGACTTTAATCTGATTTTTTAAAAATCCCCTCAATGAAGGATAAATTTGTATGAATGTGGCCTTCCCTCCCTTTCCCTCTCAGAGTGCCCAATTGATAATTTTGTCCAGTTCCCACCCTACCCAAACCCCCTGGCCTGGTAGGTGCTAGTATTTATTGACAGCTTTCCATGTATGTGTTGTCCTGAAGTACCCTTGCATTTGGTCATTCAATATTATAACAGCACTAAGAAGTAAGTTTAACACTATCTCTGTTTCTCGGATGAGGGAACTGAGGCCCGGAGAGGATAAAGTGTTGCCCCAAAATATGTAATCACCAAGCTGCTAGAGCCAGGAGTTGACTCTCAGTTTCTAGTCCTTTAAATTTTTTTTAGTCAAGATGATTCCATATCATAAAATTCACCCTTTTACAGGTGTGCAATTCCATTGTTTTAGTACCTTCACAAGGGTTGTACGACCATCACCATTATTTAATCCAAGTATGTTGGGTTCCCCCATTAGGAGTCACTTCCCATTACTCCCTCCTAATCTGTCTGTCCTGTGGATTTGCCTATTCTGGACATTTCATCTGAATGGACTCGTGCAATATGCATCCTTTTCATCTGGCATCTTTCCTTACTGTAAAGTGTTCCGGGTTCATCTTTGTTGTGACATGTCAGGACTTCATTCCTTTCATGGCTGCATAATACTCCACTGTATGGTTGACCACGCTCTGCTTACCCATTCCTCCTCGCTTGTAGTATTAACTGTGGCTGCGGGCAGCATCCTTAGGCTAAGCTAATGTGGATGCATTCATCTTTGCTTAGTAAAACAGCCTTGGCAGTCAGGGAGTCAGTTGCCTCTCTAGGCACCAGGAGGAGAGGGGAGTCCCTGCCCAAGGTAGAGGTTCATGTCAGACTCCCTCTGCTTCTGCTCTCTTTCCCACTTAGGTCCTTGACTGGCGCTTTGGCAATCACAGCACAGCAACAGCCACCACTTACTTGGATGTGCCCCGGTTCCTACTGAAATCCGTTTTTCCAGAAAACCCAGGAAAATGGAGCCACCAAAGAAGGCTAGCAGGTCTCTTTGCTGAGGACCCTCAGCACGTGGAGGTTAGAGCCCAGAGCCCCTGGGTGGCCATGCCGAGTGAGCCGGTAGCCATAGGCCATCCATTCCTGGAACCCAGTGTTCCTTAGAGAGACCCACCAGGAAGGAGTGGAAACAGAACCTGGGTTTGTGTCCCACCTACTACGCCAGACTTCTGCTCAGTCTTCTCCCCCAATACTCCTTTCTCTTAGGAGGTGGAAGTGCTGTTCTGTGTTTGGCCACAAGAGGGAGCTGGCTCACAGCTGGGGATGAAAGCACTTAGCAGGAGACGCGCATAAGAACCTTCACAGAATGCACTGTGAGAATGTCACCTCCACTCCTTCGCATTAGCTGGTCCCTAGCTCAGAATACCATTGCCCCTCATCTCCATTCTGCTGTCAACTTATTGCCAGCCCTGCCCTAATGTCACTTCCTCTGTGAAGCCCTCTCTACACCCAAGCAGGTCTGCTTCCCTTGTGCTCGTCTGTGTCTGTTTACACACCTGTCTTCTGACGAAATGTGGGCTCCTCACAGCTGGAGACCAGCCAATTCCTTCCCAAGTCCCCAGAGCCCAGCTGGTCTGGCTCCATTTCACCTTGATGTACTCACAAAGCAGAGTGCATACGAATTAAATCTGGGGCTGGAGCAGTGGCTCAGCAGTTACAGTGCTTGCCGGGCATGCGCAAGGACACAGGTTCAACCCCAGCACCCACCTACACAATGAAGTGTAGGAGCAACAAAAGCCACATGAAAAACTAAATAAAATTGATTCTTTCTCTCACTGTCTCCCCCTGTCTTTAAAAAAAATTAAAATAAATTTTTAAAGACTTGAGTCTGCTGAGAGGAAGTTTCACAGGTCTCCACCGACCCCTGCTGCTGCTTTGCACTCTCGGGTGGGTGCATTCTCATTCTGGTCTGTTCTGTTCTGTTTTATGCTGCTCAGTTCTGTTCTTTCCTATCTTCTGTTCCACTCTCTGTCTTTTTTATAATGCTAGTTCTTATTCACTAAATTGATTTCCTAACCCACATGAGCCAACTCGTGGTTTGAAAGCACCTGGTCTAGACTCACCTGAGATCCCATCTGCTCTCCCCGACCCACTCACCACATCTTTCCCTGGAAGGCGACTTCCTTAAGGACGGTCACCTCCTCCTAGGCGCCTTTCAGAGCCCCAGCCCAGCTCCCCTCTCCTCTGGCTCTGCAGGCCTCGCAGAACTGTCTGCTCACACACTGTCTCCCCCCTACACAGCCATCCCTGGGGATCAGTTCCTGATCTGTCTGGTTCACTGCCATGACGCAGCACTCCTGGGACTTAGTAAATGCTAGAAGTGATTGATCAGGCAGTAAATCCCTGGAGGTTAGGATTCTAACCACAAAACTAAGACTGACTCTGACTCCCTTCTTGGGCTGCCACACTCTTGTGTCCTTCAGGTCAGTGACCAAGAGCCAAGGATGGCTGTACTCCCACCCCCACAACTGACCCTTGGATCAGAGCTCAGAATCCAGGTGTGCTGCATGCCCGCTGTGGGAAGTGGGCAAGTTCCTTCTCTGAGCTGCCAAATGGACACTCCTGAGGACTGGCTCACAGGGTTGTCCTATGAGCTAAATGTAGGGCCACTGTCTGGTGAGGAGGAAGCACCCATCAGTGGCCATATGACAGGCAGGCTGCCCACAGGAGGGGAGTACTGCTTCTGCTTACCTTTCAGACCGTCCACATTGCAGAGCTGCTCCAAGACCTCCGTGGCACCCTGCTCCCCAGGTCTCAGGGAGGTCACCAGCACTACAGGTAGCCCATGTGTCCTGAAAGTCATGGCTAGTTGCTGGGCTGTGGCCATCCAGATGTCCTGGTGGGAGGACACAATGGCCAAGCGAGCCCAACCAAAGTGTCTCATGACAGACAGCAGCACATGGGCAGCAGAGGGCAAGGTGGGCACTGATCCACTTCCTCCCTCTGGAGCCCCACACGCCCAGGAGAAGAGGGTCTTGCCCCAGCTTTGTGCCAGCAGGGCTGCTGCTGGGCAGTAGCCAGGATTGACAGGGCCCACAAAAGCATCCACAGAGTCCTTGTGGGTCAGGAATGTGGCCAGAGCATGAGGGGTGTGGCAGGCTGTGGGCAGAACCACAGAAGCCAGACGTAAGCCCGGCAATAATGAGGCGTCTCGGTTGACTCTGTCCACAGCTAACTGGGCAGCCATGCCAGGGAGGGCCTGGGAAAAGATGGGGTCACAGTCCCAGGGACCCAGGACCCCCACAGTGAAGGTCTCCGACCCCCAGACCAGATGGATAAGGGAGCCAGCCCACAGGAGGGAACCCCAAAACACCAGAGAGAGAAGTGGCAAGGAAGAGGCTGTCCTGGGATGATTGAGAGTAGATCCCTGCAGACCCGGGCAGGGTGGGTTGATTTTCCCGGACGGCAGCTTCCAGTCCCAACCTTCAGGGTACAAACCCCACAGCAGCCCTGGGAAAGTGGGATTTGGACAAGGCTTGCTTTCTAGTGTTTTCTACCCGCTTTTCCTGCACGATTATAAATCAGACCCTTCTTCCCAGAATACCAGTCTCCTTATTGGTAAAACCAGGGACTTGGACCCATCATCTCCAAGGAGTCTCCCACCCAGCTTTGGGGGCCTCACATCCTCCCCAGTACTGGATCACAGCTTCTGTTGCCCATGTGAAGCCCTGGGTTGGAGCTCAGACCCTCTGTGTGGACCACAGAAACAGCTGGCCAGACCCGACTCCGTGTTTTCTGTGTATATGACCCTGGGCCAACCTTGGAGCTTTCTGAGCCTTATTTTCCTACTCTGTAAAATGTGGATAATAAAACTTACTTGACAAAGCGATATTGAGATGATTAACTGACATCCTGTGGAGCTGCTAGCACAGTCTCTGGTAGTTAGGTATTCAATAAATCCTATCTATTTAAACATTCAATTATATTTTCCTGTGCTGATCTTAAGGCACAAGTTATCCTTGGTGCCCCTTAGGCCTCCCTGCTGCTTCCCTCCAAGCCCATTGCTATCCCACAACCCTCCATCCTGCTGGACTCCACAGGCCCCAGCAGCATGTGCACGCTCCAGATGCGGGGAGCTCACCCTTCAGTGTGAGCGTGGGAACTGTGGTTGAAGAGTTTACCCTGCCTGCTCCTCCCATCTCTGATCTCTCCCACAGACCTGGGCAGACAAAGAAGCCTTTCCCTCCCCACTGTGCAGAGGGGGCTAAGGGACTCTGACATATTAAAAGAAAGATAGGATTTGACCAAGGCAGTTCAGCTCATCCCCAACCTACACACGATGTCCTCAACCAGGACGTTTGGATGATGACATTTCCCACTTCATCCTGCTGCCTCTGGGCCTTGATGTGCAACCCAAGCCCCTGTGATTCCTGCTTGGCCTCCTGTACAGTGTCTACAATGGGGGCTGCATAAGGAGGCATTTACTAAGGGGAAGAGTGATCTTCATCAACACCACCCTTGAGGGGAAGCAGGTACACTACGGTGCAAAGACAGCTGGACAGGGAGATGGGAGGCCTGATCTCAACTCCACACTAGGCCTCAGCCTTCCCATCTATAAAAGGAGCCAGTTTGCGGGGCTGCCCAATCCTGCACCATGCTACCCATGTTGCTCTGGTTCTCCCAGCCCGAGGCTCTGTGACCTGCAGAGGGCTGCTTTTCCATTAGCCTCTGTGGCTCTGGTCCTTCCCTACCTTTCTACTGTGGTGCTCAAGGTAGTCTCCTGGCCCCACAAGTTCCAACCACCCTCAAGATGAATCCCTCAGAGCTGTTGGACCAGCTCTGGACTCACAGAGAGCTGATCATTTCCAGATGGGAATATGAGCGTATGCGGCTGCTAATATTAATGGCAGTCACCTCTTCTCTCAGTCTGCACTTTGCAAAGCACCTGTGATATGCTGCTTTCCTTGGTCCTGAGAAGATGATTTTTCCCTTCCTTTTCAGAGAGGGAAACTGTGACTTTGGGCAGGATAACAACTTGTCCACAGTCTTACCAAAGTTAGGGATGAATCGGTATTAGAGTTGGGTGTCCAACCTCCCAGTCAAAGATGAAATCCCCTCCTTCCATTGACATCTAGAACAATAGAGCTGAAGGATCCTCAGAGATTTTAACATTTAATCCAATTCTTCTGTATCCAGTTGGGGAAACTGGCACAGAAATGAGGGTGGGATTCTCTTGGTCCCACAAAAGAGCAATGGGCTTCCCTGGCCCTAGGTCCTGCTGGCCATACTCAGTTCCCCAAGAATTCTGCAGCTGATGGCCTGCAAGGGCAAGGGAGGAGCTGACTTATACTCCAGATCTGTCCCTGATTTGTGACCCAGAGTCTACATCTTTTTCTGTGCCTAGTTTTCCCAACTGTACAGCGAGACCTTAGTTTAGATGTTTAAGTCTCCAGAGATCCTTCAGCTTTGATGTTCTAAGTGTCAATAAAACCCAAGCTCTCTGAAGATGGCCATTCATTTCCCAATCTTTCCCTGAGTGTGAAAGCATCCAGGGCCTCCACCTCCAGCCACAACAGATTAATGTGCCACCCTACTGGGGAGACCATCTACATTTTCAGAATTAAGGGAATAGCCCCAAGATTGGCCACAGGCTGCTTGGCTCACAGGGCTAAGCTTATGGAGTTGGTCACACATGGCCAAAACAGGGACAGCTAGGGGATCCTATGGAAGGAGGAAGGAGAGTTCTGTCACAGTGGGGGAGGGGCCCTGCAGTCAAGAATCAACCCAGGGCACACAGCCTGCAGACTCACCAGCCATGATGAGCTATTGGAGCTGAGCACTGTCCCAGGTCAAGCTTTCAAGCAGCCTCTAGCCTGGGAGATCCTGTTCCAACACACCGATGTTCAACACTCTGGCTACCTGTCAGCTACCTGCGACTCCTGCCTGGGGACGGCCTCATGGTTGGCTGTCCCCACTCAGGAATCTGAAGCAACCATTCAGAAAATTAGATCTGTTCAGACCCCAGGACTCTGGGGAGCCACAGGCAGAAAGCAAGAAGAGAATAAAGGAAACAAGGGAGGGAGAGAAGATCAGTCTTCAGCACTGTGGACAGCTCCAGATCAGGAAGGGGTTCCCAGGAGGCAGGAAGCAGGGACAAGCACTATAGATACCAGCATTGTCAGGCATTCCTTAAGTGCCAATCCCTGTGCTGGTCACTGTTCATTCAACCCACTGAGACAGCTATTACGAGTATTCTCACCTTATAGATTAAAAAAAAAAAAAAGTATGGCCCAGAGAGGTTAGGTAATTTGACCAGGGCACAGAGCTATTAAGTGGGGAAGGTGACTATAGGTCACACTGAGCTTGGAGAACTGGAGAGCAGGTTTTTTCATCTTCCTTTTGGCACGGATACTTATGAGGGCTAGAGACCTCAGTCCGGAGGATTTACAGACTTCCCTCCTCCACCTGCTCTCTCCTTCCCAGGGGAAATTAACTTGTATTAAACTTGCTGGCTCTACTGTGGTTTAGCAGCATTCACATCCCATCTCACTCAACCTTTACAGCAACCTTGTCAAGTGGATGTTGCATTTTGTTTTCTTTATATCACTTTATTTATTCAACTAATATTTACTGAGCACCCACTTCCTGGTTCCGCCAAGGGCTAGCCAAAGCCACCTGCTTTCCTTCCATCCAGCCCCATGCCTAATTCCTGACATCTCCCTCCCAAATCCTCCATGCTTCAGACACTCAGTCAACAAACGAAGAAGAACAAAGACTCTGCTCACAGAGACTACTCTATAGTGAGGGAAGGAAGGGGTGCGAGGATGCACACACAGTAAGCGTGATAAGTACGTAGATGTTTTTCCAGTGTTAGAAAGAGGTATTTTAAGAGGTAGAGAAGGGTAATAATGCATATTATTATAACTCAGCATTGGTGTTTTTCATATTGCTGCACAACCTTTGCAATTATAATTTCAGTGGTCGTGAAATACAGCGTTGAAGATGTAACTCAATTGGAAAGCATTTACCAAGCAGGCGTGAGGCCCTGGGTTTTAGTCCCACCACAAGACACATGAGTGTGTGATCACACACACATATTGAGTGGATATGTTGTAAGTTAATAACTTTTGGTTGTATATTTTTTTTAAAGAGAGAGGGACAGTGAGAGAGACAGAGAAAGAGAGAAACAACTTTATTTAGTTTTTCACATGGCCTTAGTTGCTCCAACACTCAGTTGTGTACGTGGTGCTGGGGTTTGAACCTGGGTCCTCGTGCTTGCCAGGCAAGCGCCCAAACCACCGAGCCACCGCTCCAGCCCTGGGTTGTATATTTTTATTTAGCCCTAATCTTCCTCTGGAAAGAGTCCAGGGATCCTGTTAATGTGCTACACGTGTGCCTGTTTGCTTGAACTTCCCTAACTACGCCCCCAAGGGGCAGGAGGGGCTCTGCACCCCAGAGGCTGACCCTGAAAGCTGCACTTCCCAGCACCCCTTGCCATGGGCCTCTGGCTAGATCCAGCCAACAGGAAAAACTCACAGGTGTTGGGAGAAAGGAGAAGCCAGGTTGTTTCCCTACCCCTTGCTGCTCTAAACAGTATCCCTGAGTGGTTGTAGCTCCTCTCTGGCCCTGGTCCCTTTGGACATCTCTCCTTATGTGACCCCAATTTCTGGGTTCTGATACCATTACCTTCTTCCTCTCTTTATCCCTCTGTTATTGGAGGATAGAAGTTTTCTGCTCTTGCTAATCTCTGAACTGTTACATATCCCAACACACATGTGATCACTCCCCAGGAACCTCCCACCCTGACTCCAGGTGAGGGCTATTTCCAGAGTAAATTCTGATTCATACACTACTGTCTGAGTTGGGTGCAGCTTTCATGGTTATGAAAAATTCTTTAATGAATTTCATTCTTTTGCCATCTTGGATTTTTTCCTTATGGTAAACCCTCAGGAACAGACATACTGGGTTAAGGAGAATGAACATTGTTATATAAAGCATTACAAGCTCCCCCAAATGTATTAATGTTAAGATGTTCTTTAGATAATTGGGAGTGCTTGAATATAGACTGGGGCTTACCTGTTCAAGGTTACCCTTAAGTTTGTTAGGCATGATAATGGTAATGTGGTTATTAAGAAATTGGTCATTTTTTTCAACCTTGAACACTGAAGTATACAGGAGGAAATGACAAGATTCCTAGGGTTAATTGTGAATTATTGTACACATGGGGAATGATAAAGTATGGAAAAACACCTAATTTTAAAAATCTAGGCTGTGGTGTACTTGGGTTCATTACACTATTCTTATTTTTTGTATAGAAAACTTTCATACCTGAAATTGATGTTAATACCAATTAACAATGTAGATACATAAATTTTACTGTATCTTCCTCAGCATCTAATAGTCTAATTTTTTCAAACTTATCCAGCCTTTTTTTTTTTAAGAGAAAGGTACAAGTGAGAGAGAGAGAGAAAGAGAGAATCAATTTTATTTTGCTTTTTGTGTGGCCTTCATTGCTGCAAGATTTCGTTGCATACATGGTGCTGGGGTTCGAACTTGCGTATTCGCACATGCCAGGCAAGTGCCACAACCACTGAGCCTCCGCGCCAACCACTATCCAGTTTTTTTTTGAAAAAATCATGTATGGTATTTCTTTTCAGTGTTGCATAACAAATTAGCACAAATTTAGTAACTTCAAACTTGACTTTATTATCTCTCTGTTTCCAAAGGCCAAGAGTCTTGCACTGTTTTGCTGGGACTTCTGCTTGATGTCCTACAAGCTGCAGTCAAGGAGCTAGGGATCAACTTTCATCTGGAGGCTCCGCGAATGGAAGATCCACTCCCAAACTCCTCGCACTGTTGGGTGTGGGCTCCACAGCAGCTTTCTTCTTCAAAGTTAGCAGTAGAATCTTCCAGCAAGACAATCTTACCTAACTAACGTTTGCCTTTGCCATATTGTGTGGTTAGAAGCTAGTGACAAGTCCCACACAGAGGTGGCAGTGATGGGACACCTTAAAGTCTGCCCACTGCACACATATGATAGCAGAACAAACTGACAGCCTGGAGAAGCTCAAAGACGTGAGCCCCATTCTGCAGGAAACTGGGTCAGGGCTGGAACCAGAACCCAGGCTCCCTATATGCTTCATTACCAGTTCATGGTTCTGCCGAAAGGGAAGCAGGACCTGCATGTTTCCGCCGCCATTCACCATTCCTGTCCACTCCCTCCTGCTGCTCTCATGCTCTGGACAGGACTTGCTCTCTAATCTAAAACCATCCCTTGGGAAGTCAGGCAGAATCCATTCTCACATTGAAGGGATGGTGGGTACCTACCAGGATCCTGGCCCAGAGTGTCTCTTATCTAACACAGGCAAGAGCATCTGCTCCAACAGAAGGAACTTTACTCTAAGACACGTCAGGCCATTGATCACTGTGGATGTGGGGCTGTCAGATGTTGTCTTAGGGTGGCCAAACTCGTGCTGGTAGAGGGAACTCTGGGGTCCACAGATCTCAATTAGAATCCTCAGCACATACATTCACTCTGAATAAACTTGGCCAAGTCACTTAGCCTCTCTGAGCTCCACTTCCCTTATCTATAAATGAAGATACATATCCACCCCGTTTGGCAAATGACGAATACTGTAAATCATCATCATCATCACCATTGCTGAGTTCTTCCAAGAAGCAAACACAGATCTCAAGACTCACCAAGTGCCCACTGCTTGCATCCTGAAGAAACGAGGTGTTTAAGAAAAGATGACCAGTCTGAGAGGATACTGTCGGGACTCTCCATGGTCGAACCCAACCAGATGTCAGCCGGCACTTCAGTCCGATGTGTCCACACAAGCCAGCCTCCCAGGTTAGAGAACTCAGGGGAAGGCAGGGAGATCATCTGTGGGTGAAGGAAAGAGATCTGGCACCTACATGCCTTCACCTCTGTGGACATTCACTCTTGCCCTTCAACCAGTGAAAAACTTAATCCCAAAGACAGAGGACATGCAAAGTCCCATGAGCACTGTATCAGTAAGGTGATATCATCTCCTTACAACCATCTGATGCCTATGTCTTAGTTTAACGTAATTTTCATGAGAGGGTGGTCACAAAGGAAACAACTGACATGGCACATGGTTGCTACAGTCCCCAACTCCATAGCTGATGGGTCACATAAAGTGCTGGTCAACACTGCCTCCATCCACCATTAATTCCATGTCCCCTTTCCACAGTACCTCAGGTGGATGGACCCCTCTTCCTGGTGGGGTGATCCAAACCGTCCTTCTTGCAGGATCTGAGGCCTCAGTGATCTGATCTTTACTGGGTTGCCCCACTTACACTTACCTTTGGCCAGGATTGTGGGGCAAGGGGCCACTGGGAGTACAGTTTCTATCTCTGTACCAGTGATGCAGTGCATATTATAGTACTCTCTGCCTGCATTCTGAGGTAGCAACCGAATTTTCTTGGGATAATTGGAATCAGTTACTTGGACTTCTGTAGTGACTCTCTTCTTTACCTAGTACCCTGGTGCTGGGCAGAACAAATGGCTAAAGAGTAGTTTCAGCTTCCAATCCATCAGAACTGGTTCTACAGGAACCAGGTGCTTCAAACCACCAAGTCCATGATCAGGGCACAGGGAGCAAACTTCTTCCAGCGCGTCTGTTGGGTAAGAGTGGAAGGAGCTGCTCATATCATTATTCCTCGGTCCATGGCCTATGCACCCTGACTTTAGGAAGATGCAGTGGGCCACTGGTATAAGGTGTACTCTGCACCCTGTTGGGACAGGATGTTTTCTCCCAGCACATTCTCTACTGAACCTTCAGCGACCATTCCACAGTTCTATCCAGACAGATGCTTCTGGGTGATGGGAGATGAGGCAAAACCAGTGATCTGACTGCTCCAGCTACTTTGCAATAAAATCCTACCTCTAGTCAGAGGCAATGGTGGACACCAAAGTGACAGACAAGGCATTCTCATCTGACTATAATGATGATTCTGCAGAAGTGCTGGGGGCAAGAAAAACTAATTGAGTGCTGCCTCCTCTAGGAGGGGAGAGATCTCATATAATGGACCTATGGCCAGGTAACACAGATCACTCCCCCCAGCCCTGCCCAACTACGGAAAGGGTGCAGCGACATCTGGTGTTGAAAGGTTGGACACCTGACTGTGGCGGTTAACAGATGGGCCCTGGGGAGCGTCAGTCCTTGTTGAGTCCACGCATTGCTTCCAATGGCTGCTGTGGCCACTGCAGCCTACTCAGCACTGAGGCGGCTGGGGAAGCAGGTGGCTGATAGCCAAGGTTACCTTGTCTACCTAAGTGACCAGGGCTTCCTCTGTCAGATGCCCTCTGTGGGCATTTACTTGAGACATGTAGCTCTTCACACATTGTGACTATTCTGAGAGGCCCATCCATACACCTCAGTGATGGTGACCAAGACGTTAGGATTCTGGCCATCCAGACAGCCCATTATTAGTGGCCTTAGAGTGACAATAAAGAAGCACTCTGGGGGGCTGGAGTGGTGGCTCGGCGGTTACGGTGCTTTCCCAGCATGCACGAGTACGCAAGTGCGAACCCCAGCACCACATACACAATGAAGTCTTGGAGCAACAAAGGGCACATGAAAAACTAAATAAAAACTGTTTCTCTCTCTCTCTCTGTTCCTCTTTCTTAAAAAAAAAAACCAAAAAGCACTCTGGGCCATCTCTCCATCTGCACATGTACCCCCTGAAGTACTCAAACTGCAGGGACAGGCTTGTTTGAAGTTGTCATACAGTTGCTATCATTTCTGGCTAGTGCCAGAACACCATGCTGTCCCTCCATTAATCAGGTCACCACAGTTGGTGATAAGGAACTGTCCATGGGTGTAAGTAGAGAAAAGGGGCAAGAGATAGATAGATAGATGATAGATAGATAGATGAGAGATAGATAGATAGATAGATAGAGATGATAGATTAGATAGATAGATAGATAGATAGATGATAGATAGATAGATATAAATGATAGATAGATGATAGTTAGCTAGATAGATAGATATATACACTCTCTATTTCTCTCTCTCTCTCTCTCTCATTCTGCTTGGTCTCACATTTGCCACTTCCATCTTAGTAAGGAATACTTCTGTGCATGTCTAATCTTGTGACCCAGTGGATCAGATCACATCCAGTTCAATTGTCAGCTTTGGAAACCTGGTCATTTCACGTTCATATCAACCATTCAGTCTCTACCAGGACTCAGAGCAAGTCAGAAGCTTCTTTTCAAATGGATAAAAGTTGTTTACAGAGAACAGAGTAGAGACTCAAAAAATTAGGGATGGAATCACCATACGACCCAGCTATCCCTTCTCTAGGTATTTCCTCGAGGAGCTAGAATCAGCACATTACAATGGCACAGCAAAATCAATGATTGCAGCAGTTCAATTTACAATAGCTAAATTATGGAATCAACCCAGATGCCCCTCGCTGGATGAATGGATCCAAAAGCTGTGGTGTATATATATGATGATGTTCTACTCAGCTATTAGAAACAATAATATTGTGACCTTTGAAGGTAAATGGGTGGCAATGGAAGAAATCATGCTGAGTGTAGTTAGCCAAACCCAAAGACTAAAGGGTCAAATATTTTCCCTCATTTGTGGAGGCAAGAGCAAAACCCAGGCTTGGGTGAAAGGTAGTCAAGTTCTTATACTAGACCCACCAAAGGCATAACAACACCTAAACTAGGGGTACATAGATATGTAGGGGGGCAGATGGAGGAGTGAGGCTGGGGTGAGGGGATAAGGTGGGGGGATAGGGAGGGATCTAGGGAGACAATCAACAATGTAGCATTCTCTTTACCACTCCCTCCCCAAGAAGCCAAATAATACCTATGCAATCATTTAATTCTGGAAAATTCACAATTTTATATATATACATTTCTATCTGTTAGGGGGGAAATATAGAAGAATCAAGAGACTGGGGTATGGGTGATATGGGGGTAATTCTGGATTAGGATCAAATGTATATCATATTGTTACTTTATATGCATTTATGATTGTACAACAACTCACCTCCTCAATAAAAAAAGGTTATTCACAGAAAATAATATGGATTTACTCCAAAACCCTATGGGTCTGCAAGGTGATCCTTTTGCCGGAACTTATAGAAGGCTCCACGTGGCATCTCTGCCTGCTGCAGATTACCACTAGGTCTCCTGAGTCACAAGGTTCTGTGGCAGGGCAGCTTGCCTGAATTTGCTGCATGGGTCTTTTTTGCTTGGGACTTTACTCCAGAATAGAAGCTGCATGGGTTACCCGATAGATGGGTCAGGACAACACATCTAAATGTCCTATACATTACCCCCAACATCCAAACACGCTCACCAAGCACTATGTGCTTTCCACGAGATGGGTGGAACAAAGCACCACAACCTGCTTCTCGTGTTACAAAGGGTATGTCAACACAGTTCTAGGCCAACTGGACCCCAATGTGACAGCCTCCTAATTTTTTGCAGATTGTATTTCCCTATCTCTGGCACTTATCACTGTGAAATCTAGGATTCTGGCTACCTCCTAAACACCAGGTCCAATTAACAAAATGACATCAATATAATTGACCAGCATAATGTGGTGTGGGATATCAAACTGAGCCAAGGTCCCTTTGAGCCCTATTATGACAAGGAACTGGAGATATGATATACCCCTGGGGATAAAACAAGTAAGGGCATACTGTTCTGCTGCACACCACTTTTGATTTTCATCACTGATAGGAATGGAAAATAAAATATTTGCTAGGCCAGTAGCCATGTACCAAGTATCAGGGGCTGTGGTGATTTGATCCAGTAAAGATGGCCGGAATGGTAGCTTCCCCTGACATCACCCTCTGATTGCATTTGTGATAATTGACTTTATTCTCCAGGACCCATCCGGCCTTTGTACCAGTCAAAATGCAAGTTAAATGGAGATTAATAGGAATGACTGTCCCTGTACCTTTCAAGTCCTTGCTGCAGGCGTTCGTTTCTGCAATTCTCTAGGGCACATAGTATTGCTTTTGCTAAACCCTGGGCAGAGGAAGCTGGTGGGGTGCAGCTTGGGGGCTTCTAGTTGACATTTTCTCCCAAAGAAATCTCAATCCACGGGCCAGGGAAGCAATGTAGGGATGCTACTAGTTGCTGTGGATTTCTCCTCCCAACCTTCATTCTGGATCTGGAGAAAATAACCACAGAATTGGGTGCGTGATCCCATTGGACCCTCTCTTGGAAGTCCTTGGGCCAAGACTGTACATCTCCTCTCTACCAGTGACCCTCGGGCATTCTTATTCTTCAGGCATTGGGAAGAGAGCCAGTGTCTAGTAACCTGCTGGATGGACTGGGTACTTGATGGCCACCCTGGTGAAGGCCGCAAATCCGCCTTAGAGGAAGATTCATGGCATGCACTTTGCTCAATGGGGCCTGTAAACCCTCCATCCCCAGTCAGGGGCTCTGAGCCTATGAATTTTCAGTTGGGAACTAATAAAAGGCAGTGCACCCCACCACAATGACTCAAGATGGGTTTTTTCCTATATGTGTCAAGCCTAGAATTTTTCTTTCTGTGTTCAAGCAGAACTTTTGAAGGCTTCCATTTATTTTTCCCTTTAGGAGAATGGTGGTTAGTTAACAATCCCCACAGATCCCTGAAACACTTCAATAACCACTCCACACCTCTGGTAATTGCACCCACCGTTTTTTTTTTTGGTTTTGTTTTGTTTTTTTGTTTTGTTTGTTTGTTTGTTTGTTTTGGTGATCAAGTGGTACCATCAATCTGGGCTCCCATCACCCACACTGTGATCGGGGAACTTCCACCACAACATCCCCCATGACCTCTGCTCTGCAGAGGACTGCCACCAGAGTCCTTCGGCATGCTGAAGTCCCCACCCGTATGTGGGGAATCTTACTGCTCTGCTGGAGGGGGCATCTTCCAGCTTCCCCTGGGGGAGAGCAGGTTAGAGACCAGACCTTCTCCAACCTGTCTGCCTTCCTGAGCCTCCAGACTCTTGCACTCACTATTCCAAGGAGATTCTGGCCCTTCGTCTTCACTTAGCAGGACTGTCATTGGGAGTAAACTTCAATTAGCCAAACTATAAGATGAAAAAACTACTGCAAAGTGACCAAGTCAAAATGTCCCCAAATCTGCTGGGGCATCTTGTCAGTTAGGATGGTCCAAAAGAGTCTCACAATTTTCTCCCTTGGTCTAAACCCCTGATGATACAGATTGATGAGTTCTCATAAGGCTTTCCCTGTACAGATATTGACTGGACGTGTAGTGTAGACTTGGACTTCTCCTCCAGCCTAGACTGGGATGGAACCCTGACTGTGGCCTGAAGGGACTGAGCAGGTGTTCTTGTGGGCACAGGTACTGCTTGTATTGAATGACGATTCCAAGAGCCACTGGAAAGCTTTTATGTCAAAAAGAAGGGGTGCTCATAAAGGTGGGAAGGGATTGCCTCTGCTGGTAATCAGGGTTCAGGGGAACAATTCTTGATCCCATTCATGTCTTCCCTTGTCTCAGCCCCACTCCTTCCCCATCAGTGACCCTCTTTTTTAGGAAAACAGAGGACTTTGAATTTTACCAGCAGATCATTGGGACCCACATCTGCAGGGCAAGTTAAGTGGTTGCGGAAGCCTTCTGTTGTTCCCATAATTTCTATTATGTGGTCATAACTTCAAATTCTTATTTCTCATATACAGTTATACACTGCATAATGGTCAGTGCCAAACTACATACATAACAGCATATACCACATAGCCTACGTGTCTAGCAGGCTAGACCGAGTAGAGCTGTTTGTATGTTCTAGGTTCACACAACACATTAAGAGAAATGTGTTCCTATTGGTTAAGTGATTACGGACTGTAAATATGCTCTCTGAGGATGTGAGAAGCAGATGCCTCCACTATCTTTATAATCAACATCATTGCCGCAGGGGCCAACTGCTGCAGCCAGGTGATATCTCAAAGTCTGGCCTTTCAACTTATATGCCACACGGTGCTACTACCAGTGATAGTTTTCCACATCCCCCTGGTATAGAGGATCCTCGCATTGCACAGCTATAGGCCCAATTCAACTCCACAATCCTGTTTGGAGGGTCTACTTCCTAGGGCCACTCCTGGGGCTAGTCGAAATCCATGCACAGTCAAACTGGGACAGTCCAAGGAAGGCTTGTTCACAGAGGCTTGTGATAAGGGGAGGCAGGATACCAGCATTTCTGTGGCCTGAGGCTAATGTGAACTTGGAGTTTTGAGATGAAATTTGATTGCCCACTTCCGCTGGCTGGTGAGACCAGACTTTCCTCTGCTTCTGCTGGCAGGTGGGGTCTGTGTAAAGGGCAGGCCTCTGCAGCCAGTGGGGTCTGCATAAGGTGCAGGCTTCTGCAGCTGAGAAGTATTGCAGCTCTCAATGGTGGGCAATGCCCTCTAGTGTTGCAGCAGACTTCAATTGCAGCTCACCATCAATTTCTTCTTTGGGGTCCTTATCTCATGAATTCAAAGAATGAAATCCACAGAACAGGATCAGTGAAGAACATTTGTTGAAGAAACAGGAACAGAATTCTTACACTACAAGAAGGACCTGATAGCAGGCTTTCTCCACTTGAGTGTGCTTATCTAGGGGTTTACACTGCACTTGGGGGGTCACTGCTAATGGTGCAGACCTATGCAAATTAGGGTTTGAGAGAAGCACCAGTGCTATTGGTTCAAACACTTGCTAATTAGGGTTTGGAAAAATACTAACACTATTCCAAATTTATGCTAACTAGGGTTTGGGAACCCGTTAATGCTGTTGGTTAGCCCTGAATCCCATTCAGGTTTGACTTGCTTCCATTTTCTCCCTGCTTCCTTGGGAAGCCGGAGGTTGATGTTAGTGAATTGCGCATGCTCAGCGTGTGGGGGAGGTGGGTGAAATGGGTTTCTGCAGGCCTGGCCACTGAACAATGACAGGTTGGCCATGGACTTCCTTGACTCACCTAGGTGCTGGCTCCCCAGGCCCCAGGCCCACTGCTCCTGCCTGGTGGGCTGTGCTTGCTGTCTGTCCTCAAACACGTGGGCCACCATTCTGCTGCTCTACCACTCTGCCCCTCCACTGCAGCTTCTTGGCAGGGACCAGTAGGGTGCTGTACGGCTTGGTTAAACGGGAGCCCTGTAACATCACCATTACTTCCCCAGGCCCAGAAGGGAGGGGATTTTCAGAAGCCTGGAAGAAGATGCTGGTTGGTTGCTACCAAAGGAGCAGTGACTCTCATTGAAAGGACACACCAGTCTGCAGTGTCCCTGTTAGGAGAACAGGGGAAGTAGAAATCCAAAGTCATGTCCTCCTGCCCTGTGTTTGGCTGCTAGGGCTTCTCGTTGACCAAACCCAGCCAGAGACCAGCAGCATGAGACCTGGTGGATATCGTCCACACAGGTCAGCCTCCTGGGGCCTGGAAAGTCAGGTGAAGGTGAAGAGTGGATGCGGATGGACAAGTGGAAGACCTTGGCATAACCTTTCCCTGTGGGAGTCAGGGGCAGGGTGGCGTTTAGTCCATCCAGGCCTTGAAGAAGGGGAGGTCTTTCCCAGGGGCAGCTGGAAGGAGGACATCTAAGGGGAAAAGACTGACATAAGCAAACATGCAGAGAACAGAGCATGAAAGGTGCACACAGATGCCAGCTACTTGCCTAGAGGGTCAATGTCAACACTGGCAGCTGACAGGCAGGCCTGACCTCAGACCCTGGGCCCAGATTTCCCAGGACTAATCTGAAAGGCACCCTGTTTCTGGAGCTGTACCTCTTCAAGGTTTGGCACCTCCTCTGCTGGATACCCAGAAACCTCCGGAGACCCCTCCCAGTGTTCCCCCCAGGGCTGCTAACCCTGGCTAGGGCTCCCGCCCAACATTTCCCCTGCTGTTCACCCAGTAGCCAGGCCTTCGGGCCCTGATCTCACCAGCCCTCATCTGACCAAACTGACCCTTTTGTCAGACATGGCTCCCATGCCTGAGGGGCCACTGCCTGGTGTCTGCCTCTGTAGAGAGAGGCCTTGGTGATGAGACCTCTGACAGAAGAAGGAAGCACCAGGCACACTCAGAACCCAGAAGGGGGACTTCCTGGCTGGGGTGAAGGCAAGGAAGGTGTCGTTTGACTGTCTTAAGTGTCTACAGCACTTCAGCAGGCAGAAGGAGCAGAATGCATATGAATGAGGGGGACCAGCAGAAGTAGGTGTCTCGAGGGATGGGAGCTTGGAGGATGCCAGGTTTCCTGAGGCTGAAGAGATGTCAGGGGATGAGGCTGGAGGAATTTTCAGGGACCAAATGCAAAAGGGCTTAAAAACCAAGCTTGGCAATTTAGATGTCACCCTAAAGACAAGGAGCAGGTATCAGGAGGGTTTACACAGAGTGGGATGACTCCGTCCGCATTTTTCAGATGTTATAATTATTGTCCCCATTCTACAGATGATAAAGAGACTGAAGTAAGTAACTTCACAAGGTGACACAGCTGTCAAGGCACATGTCATATGCTATACATTCTAGAAACACATCTCTTTGGATTCTTGGGGAGACAAGCAGAGTACAGTATGTGCTCTAGTTATCCAGTGATAGGAAACAATCTCAAACTTCAAAGCATAACACAAGAATTATTTACTTTGTTCATGAATCTGCAATTTGGGCAGGGCCGGGAAGGTTTGTCTCAGTGTTGTATGTACCCACCCAGGGAAGTTCCCTGAGGCACATCATAGAGTCGGGGACATGCCTGGGACCAGGAGGCAGTCCTGAGGAAGGGTGCTGAGGTTGGCCACCAGTCTCCCCAGGTCCTGGCATAGGGCATCAGGGTTGAGGCCAGTAGGTGGCAGGCAGATGCTCTGGGAGTATCACCAGGAGACAGTACCACCCTGGCTGCTTCCTCTCCATCTTGGGGGCTTCCCCACCAATGTTACCAGCAGCTCCATCTGTCCCCCAGAAAAATGGAGTCTCTTGATTGAGGAAGGAGCTTTAAGTGGCCTCTGTGCCAACTCTCCAGCTGGGCAGCAGCTGCCTGTTGTAGGTCCACCCACACCCGCACACCTCCACAGCTGAGCCGCTTACCAGTCCCTGGGGTGGGGCTGCTTGGCTGTTGACACTTCTGTCCTGTTGAATGTCTATGACCTCTTCACCCTGGTCCCAGTTCCTCATTCTCCGCTCTTCCTCAGCCCCAGAGAGCAAAGGAACACGGGGGTAGGGGAGGGGCAAGCAGAAAACACAAGTAAACTTCACCACGGGATACAGGAGTTCCAGGACTGTTCTATGGGTCCTCCACCTCCTGAGACAGGAAGGGGCTTCCCTTTCCTCTTCACGATTGGGTCCACATATGTGCCTGGCATGTGTTAGATACAAAACAAGTACACGCTGAGTTGTTATCCCCACTCCACTGATGAGGAAACCCAAGCACAGGGAGGTTGTTACCTGCGGAAGATCACACAGTTCTCAGGTGGCAGAGCTGGCATTTAGAACCAGACAGTCTAGTTCCAAAGCCCCAAACCCCAATACGTGCTGCTCTTTAAAAACATAACCTCAACCATTCTTTTCATTTCCCACAAAAGCTTCTCCTAATCCTTTTGTGTTCCTTTAAGAGGTAATAACAATGACATGACACAGGTGGCCTTTCTGTGACACTGCAGGATGTTTTCATCTCACGTAGGGTTCACCATAATGGCCCCTGTTCATTGCTGTGACCCAGAGCCAAGTCTGGTGCATATTATATACACAATAAATATATGTCAAAGCAGCTAACTTAGGGCTTGGCAGTTACGGCACTTGCCTGGCATGCACAAGTACATGGGTTCAAGCCCCAGCACCCGCATACACAACTAAGTGACGGAGCAACGAAAGCCATGTGAAAAACTCAATAAAGATTGATTCTCTCTGTCTCTGTCTCTCTCTCTCTCTCTCACTGTCCTTCTCTCTTAAAAAAAAAGAAGCAGCCATCTTTACAGAGAAGGACCTGAGGTTTAGAGAACTGAAGAAATTTGCCCACGGTGACAGAATTAGTAAATGACAGAGCCCTGGTTTCAAAAGGACTGTTACGCGCATACTACTCTGTCTCTCTGTGTTTCAGTTTCCTCATCAGTGAAGTGGGGATCTGAAGGCTCTTTAGAGCTGCTATGCAGACAACGAATATAATGGGTGGTGAGGTGCTCTGCCAAAAAAGAAAGAGGCACAAGGATGAAGGCCTTCCTTGATTCCTTCTCTGTGACACTGAGGCCTGTGCATGGCTTGGTGCAGAGGAGCTGGGAACGTTGCCATGGAAGGCCAGTGAAAGAGGGGGATGCCTAGGGGACACGAGTGAAACCGGGGTGTGTGTGTGTGTCTGTATGCTTGGCTGCATGGTTGATGAGCAAACTTGTGAATGGATGGATGGATGGATGGGATGGACTTGTGAATGGATGGATGATGGGATGGACTTGTGGATGGATGGATGGATGGGATGGACTTGTGAATGGATGGATGGATGGATGGGATGGACTTGTGAATGGATGGATGGATGGATGGATGGGATGGACTTGTGAATGGATGGATGGGATGGACTTGTGAATGGTTAGATGGATGGATGGGATGGATTTGTAAAATGGATGGATGGACAAATGGTTGGTTGGTTGGTTGGATGAGTGGGTGGTGGATGGTATCTTGATGGGAAGGTGGAAGTTTAATGGAAGGATGATGATGAAGGAAGAAATGCCCTTTTGAAAACATGCCTCCAATTATATTTTGGTCCTTATCCAGCAGAGGGCACCAAATCTCCAGTTAACTGGCCTCTGCAGGAGCTTCTTGGCAGTGAACCACCTCCTGCAAGGGCGCATACATACCTGTATTCAGGGCTGGGCTTCCCAGTAGCTTGTGGCAGCTGTAGCAGGTAAAAGGCTCAAGACCCAGAGGACTAAATCAGTCTGTTGGGTGTAGGAGCAAGATGTCAAAGACACAGGCTTAGAAACAAAGCCACACCTGCTGACTGTATGAGGGCTTCAGAAACAGCCTGTCGTACCATGGCCCAGATCTCTTTATAAAACAGGAAAATCAGATGGCTGCTTTGTCAGAAGGAGCAAACGAGATACACTGTAAATAGTGCTTGGTATACTGGAAGTCCTTGTCACTTGTAGGTGAGGTGTTTGGGGCTCTGAGACTTACCCCAGGCCACCCAGAAAGTACGAGGTGAGAAGAAAAAGCATCAGTCTCCAAGGATCCAAAAGAGGTTTCTATGAGAGCAGAGAAAATCCTCTTTGATTGAAAGTGTTTCCTGGGAACTGAAAACAGCCTGGGCTGCTCTGAGGCTGGGGAGATCGCTGCAGACACGTGAGCCCACCCTGCCACCTGGGCGGATACCAAATGCACACTACATGGCCCCACCAGGAGCTCCAGGTTCAAGTGGGAAACGTGGGAAATGAACATTTTCATGGGGAACTTAATTTGCTCCTCCCCAGTAGCTGGGTATGAGTTTGCCCACTAAACAGGATATTAGAAGGCCAAGTGTTCCCTTTGGTGGTGATTTTCTGTGTTGCGGTCACTCCTGACCCCTGTCAAGATTTGTCACAGGATCAAGGCATGGCTTGAGTTGCCTCAGAAGGAGCTTGATGGCTCCTCACTGGCAGGAGGAACCCTGCAGGACCACCAAACCCAATTCTACACAGCTTCAAAAAACAAACAGGAAAGAAAAGAAAAGAAAATAAAAGAAAAAAACCTTCAAGGGTGCCCCAAAGCAATTGGCTGTGCTGAACCAAAGAGTATCCAGCCCAGAACGCAAAGCGGCAGTCAGACTTCACAAGCAGGCCCTGGATGCTGAGGGCAGGTCTGCAGACAGGGAGAGGCCCACATGGGAATGCACTTCTGCTGTGCCCTTTTCCTCTCACTGGGCCGTGTCCAGATGTCCTGCAGCTGCTGCAGGCCAGGGTAGCAGGACCACACCCACGCTGGTCTAAACCTTCTCCTGCAGAGGCTACAACCTGAGACTAAGTTTATATTTCAACAGCTCCAGTGTGGTTCACCAGGGGCGAGCCAACACCCTTTGTCACCACAGGGTCTGTCTCTTCTGCCGGCAGCACATGGCCAGGCTCCTTGTCTGGGGCTCAAACAGGATCTTTGCATTCATCCTTGATAGAGTTCTTCTCACTAGTCCAGCTTGTTCAGATGGATGCCTCTGCATAGTTGTGGGTCCCACACTCTCTGGTCTACTGTGTGCCAGCTCCATTGTTTATGCCAGTGAGACAGGTGACTGCCATAATTTTGTAGAGAAGCCAGAGATTTGGAAGCTGGCAAAGGATGAGAGCAACTGGCTTTGGAAGGGGATCCCTGGTCTGGGGAATTCCAGCCCCTCTACCCTCATGAGCCCCCTGGATGCTTCATACCCATCACCAGATAAAGACAGAACTGAAGCCGGACAGAAGCAAGAACAGGCAGGCTGGAGGGGCTGCCAACTGTACAGAGCTGGTGGTAAGCAGCAAGGAGTAGTTGGGAAATCCAGAAGCCCCGAGCTGCAAGGTGATGAGAAAGAAGCCACATTTGCCAAACGGGCCCCTGCCAGCGTCCTGGAGGGCACGGGGGAGGCTTTGCAGCCTGAAGTGCTATCCAAAATTCTCCACGGCTCCAGTAACTCCACGGAGTGGGCTTGGCACGGTGCTTGAAGAGTTTGCCATGGACTGGGAGCAGGAGCAAATGCACAGAGCTGACCTAGGGTTTGGAGACCTAAGGAACACCCAGACCCGGTGCTCCAGAAGCCCTGGGTAGTGAGCCAGGGAGGTCCTTCTCTGTGCTGATAAACCACCAGTCACACACCTCCAAGAAGGGGGAACTGTCACAGATTACTCTGACACCTGGGACCATACTTTGGGACTTACTCGCTTCCTTCAGAGCTATGCTACCTCTGATGTGCCTGCCACCCCCTGCCCAAGCCCTTACCCTGAAGAATCAGGTCTGCCACACTGCCCCACCCTGAAAATGCCAGGCCTTGAACTCTGACTTCAACGTGGTCCCTGCTGGGACAGCAATCCAACGTACTTTATTTCTGTTGTGCCTTTTCCAGGACCAGCTGCCAATGGTCTGCTTCTGCAGGCTAACTCAGCTTCTCTCTCCACTGCCAGTTCTTCAACCTTGGGTTGTCACTGTGGGTGGAGAATGATATGAGCAGGTTGGACTTGTGCTGGGCTGAAAATTCTGCCTCTGTCTGACCTGTGACCTTGGGAGCCTAAATCTCACCTATGAAACCAAGAAGACATGTGCCTGCCTCCCAATGAGGTTGTGGGGTTTGTTTAGATCTACAGAAGCCCCTGGCACCGTGGATGGCCAGCAAGTGTCTGTTAGATCTGAACTCTAGAAAGCATGGGGGCCAGACTGCAAGGCCCAAATCTGCACACTTGATGGGGACTAAAGCAACTCCTAACCCAAGCATGGACCAAATTCTCTGCCCACGGAGTCTTGCTCCACCTCCACTGGAGACCTGGGGCTGGAGCTTGCCATTAAGACTGGAGTGGACTCCAAGGAGAGAAAGCAATCTTCAGGTGAACCTGAACGCCAGTAGCAGTCCCTGAGGGGAGCTGACCGCCAGTGCTGGTCCAGCTCTGTGTGGATAGACACGAGCGTGTGCCCACACCTGGGGCGGGCTTGCCTGTGGGGCTGACACCCACTCTCTGGGTTTGGGCTATGGCAGGATTTCCACCATCTGAGTGCTGCATGTGACTTTCTGAGCCTTCTTTGAAACAGA
This sequence comes from Aplodontia rufa, assembly GCA_004027875.1. Classification (NCBI taxonomy): domain Eukaryota; kingdom Metazoa; phylum Chordata; class Mammalia; order Rodentia; family Aplodontiidae; genus Aplodontia; species Aplodontia rufa. The sequence goes on along the minus strand of PVKS010003778.1, from coordinate 8,235 downwards.
GGCAGGCAGCTGGGCCCCATGTTTTTCCTGGGGTCAGCCTCACAGCTGGTGTTCCCATCACAGGGAGGAGCCTGGCTCTGTGGGGGCCTCGAGGCACCAGTGACCAGCTCCCAGTCCTCTACAGGGGCATAACCAGGAAGGCGGACTCTGCACTGGGATAGGAAAGTGGGTGGGAACCTGGAAACAGATTGTCAGGAAAGACTGGGACAGCAAAGTCAAGAGAAGAGTTGGCAGCAGTGGTGAAGCAGTAATGAGAGGGAATCGTTCAGAATAAAGTTGTTGCAGACAGGGAAGAGGAAAGAAGCCAGAGAGAAATGCAGAGACAGAGAGAGAGAGAGATAAACACACAGACGAACTATAGTTACACGCAGGCAAAATAGAGAGTGAAAAAGAACTAGATTCAGAGATGGAAAACTTAAAACAGGGAGTGGATATTAAAGGAGGGAAAAAAGTCATAGAGGAAGGAGCAGGAGAGAGACTCCAAGAAAAATCAGAGGCAGAGAGGAAAGAATACTAGATAAAAGAGACAAGGAGCAATTTAAATGACATGTACCAGGGACAGGAGGTTGGAGAGAGAGGGCAGAGCCAGGAGGGGTCCTGAGAATTCAGCCATTTCCCAGTTTTCCAGATGAGAAAACCAAAGCCCAATGAATCAGTGGCAGAACTAGGCTGAGAACAGAGGTGATAGAGTGAAAGGAAAAAAACACCTGGAGGGAAGATGAGAACTGGACAGAAAACCCCAAAGGGGAGAGAAGCAGGAGAAGAGACAGAAGGGAGGGGCAAGGTCCACTGGCAGTGGCAGGAGACCTGAACACCCAGAGCAGCCAACCCAGCCCTCTCCCTAAGTGGAGGCTCTGCCAGTGGCTAGCAGTCTCCGGTACCTCCTACCTGAGCCTTGTCCTGGCTGTCAGCAGAGACACAGAAGGCTAGAAATGGCATGTGGCTAGGGTATGGGGTGGGTCTAGAGGGGTTTCCACTGCCCTACCTTCCTGTCTAGCCAGTGATGTGGTTCTGCAACTCAGATCAGAAAAAGGACATCAGGAGGATGTACCCTAAAGGTGAGCACCCTGGCCACCCTAGGAAATGTCAGCCATGGTCATCCAGAGCCATGAACCACAGACACCAGCAGATGCTGCATTTCTCAACCTGGGACCATGCAGCAGGACTACAGTATTGTGACACTGAATGTGCATGACAATAATGCAGTTACCAGGAACCCTCAACCACCCTTTGTAAACCTGACTTATAAACGTGCAGAGGCATAACACACGTTTTAGGAAAAGGACCTCAAATCAGGAATCCCAGGATATGCTCTTGAGGTTCCAAGATTTCAGTGAGGATCTCTTGTTTGTTTAGTTCTGTTTTTCAGTATTGGGGATTGAACCCAGGGGTGTTCTACCACTGAGGTACAACTCCAGCCCTTTTTGTTTTAATACAGGGACTCACTAAGTTAATCAGACTGGCCTCTGGCTTGCAATCCTCCTGCCTTAGCCTCCAGGGTCACTGGGGTTGCAGGCAGGTACCGCTGTGCCTGGCTCCATGAAGATTTTCAACTATGTTCTCTTTTAGTCAACAGTATTCTTAAGAGCTCTTCCCAGTCATGGAAGCAAATGTTTTCCTTTTCGGTGACAATTAAAATTAAAAGGCATTTTCCTAGGATAAGACTTGAATTTCTGAAGTCAGGATTACTCTCATAGGACTGAGCGTTGAGTGGGTGAGTTCGACAAACATCAGCCTCTATCTGCCTCCCCTGGGCCACAAGGAGGGTGGGGTCCAGCATGGGCTGCCAGGACACAGGCGGGGTGAGAAGGGAGTCCACATACAGCAGTGCTTGAGAAGGAGAGTGGCTGAACATAATCAAGTAAGTATATTATAGTAACAGGAGCCATGTCTCCCACTGTTAGCAAGGAGTACAATATGGACAGAAAGAGAAACAGAATTAACCTGTGGTGTTGGATTGGAATTGGAGGTGGTGATGCAACCCCGCATTGAGAGAGGCTCTCTAGCTCCCTCTGCTGAGAGGGCCTGGGAGCAACACCCCAAAGCAATGAGCACTTCATCTTGCCTTCTCAATGGAGCCAGTTTTCCTTGCAGAAATGGCTGATTCCAGACCTGGAGCACGGAAAATACAAGCTGGGTCTGGTACAGCTTGCAGTGCCAGAAAGTAAAGACGTGCCCAAAGAATGATGGGGAAGGGGTCTGGAGCAGTGGCTCGGCAGTTACATTGCTTGCCCGGCATGTGGAAGTGCACGGGTTCGACCCCAGCAACCCACGTACACAACTAAGTGTCAGAGCAATGAAAGCCATGTGAAAAACTCAATAAAAATTGATTCTCTTCTGTCTCTCTCTCTCTCTTTCACTGCCTTTCTCTCCTTTTTTTTTTATTAGATGAATATGGAGTTACAATTGAGGGAGAATCATTATCAAACAATCAAGAACAAATGTATATTCACATAGTTAGCCAAAGCTGATGCCATGTCATAGATGCCCCCATTGGATTCTCTGTGATTCTATGATTCCCCCAGAAGAACCTCTGTGTTAAATGGAAATCTCATGGAGGTCAGAGATCTCCTTCTGAGATGATTCCCCCATACTCCCTCCCTCCAGTCTCCTAGATATCCTTCCTAATCCCTCCCCCACCCTGCCCTCCTCTCTACACCTCCAGGTATCCTAGGCAATGATCCCCCTGTTTGTGTAAAAATTCATACAGGTTGAGGTTATTATTAGCTTACCCATCTAACATATTGTTTCCAAATGTATTCTAGCTTCCACAAATGAGAGAAAACATTCGGCCCTTGAGTCTCTGAGATTGGGATACTTCATTTAGCATAATTCTTTCCATCTCCATCCATTTGGCTGCAAAAGCCCTAATATTGTTTTCTCTAATGGCTGAGTAGTATGCCATTGTATATATGTACCAAAGTTTCTGAATCCACTCATCCAGTGAGGGACATCTGGGTTGGTTTCATAATCTAGCTATAATAAATTGAGCTGCTATAAACATTGATGAAGCCATATCTCTATAGTATGCTGATTCTAACTCTTTTGGGAAAATACCCAGGAGTGGGATAGCTAGGTCGTAAGGTGGTTCCAGCCCTAATTTTTTGAGGAGGCTCCACACTGCTTTCCAGAGTGGCTAAACCAGTTTGTAGTCCCACCAGCAATGTGACAGTGTTCCTCTTTTCCCACAGCCCCTCCAGCATCTGTTGTTGTTCGTATTCTTCATTTTTGCCACTCTAACAGGAGTGAGGTGAAATCCCATTGAAGTTTTGATTTACATTTCTCTTATTGCTAATGAAGTAGAGCGCTTTCTCATATATTTATGGGCTTTCTGAACTTCCTCTGGAGAGAAGTTTCTGTTTAGATACGTAGCCCATTTATTGATTGGATTATTTGTGATTTTGGTGTTTAGTTTCTTTAGTTCTTTGTATATTCTGGATATTAGCCCTCTGTCCAAGGTGTAGCAGGCAAAGAATTTCTCCCATTCTGTTGGTTCTCTCTTGATGCTCTTGACTAATTCTTTAGCTGTACAAAAGCTTTTTAGTTTAATTGTATCCCATTCATTTATTCTTGACTTTACTGCTTGTGCCATGGGAGTTTTGTTAAGGAAGGCTCCACCGACTCCTATGTCCTGTAGTGTTGACTCTACTTCTTTTTCTAGTACATTTAAAGTTGATGGCTTAATATCCAGGTCTTTGAACCATTTTGATCTAATTTTTGTGCAGGGCGAAAGATAAAGATCCAGCTTCAGTTGTCTACACATGGCTGTCCAATTTGTCCATCACCATTTGTTGAACAGGCTATCTTTCTTCCACACCATGTTTTTGCCCCCTTTATCAACTATCAAATATTTAAAAATATGGGGGTTCATCTCAGAATCTTCTATTCTATTCCTTCTATCTTTAAAAAAAAAAAAGATGGGGAAGAACAGAAACACAACAGGCACTTTGCAGGAGCGTCCATGGGCAAATCTGCATCACTCTGGGCACCAACATAAGTAATGATAGTAACAGATTATAAATCCTTGAATAAAATAAGAAACCATGAGTCCAAACTGTTAGGGAGGGAAGGAAGGAGGAAGGGAGAATTTGATGGTGAGCAGGATATTTATATAGTCTCGGAATACCTCCCACAACATTCTTGTTTGTTATAAATGGAAAAGGATTTTCTGCTGTGATTTTCCCTGTGGAGAAGCCTGGAAAACACTCTCCAAGGGATTGTAGCACACATCACCGGTGATGGAAAAAGTTGAAACCATATGAATACAGCAGTCCCTGGGATGTTCCTCCTAAAGATCCAAGACCTAAATAGAGTCATGAGGAGACATCAGACAAACCAAAATTGAAGGATATTCTGCAGAGAACTGGCCTGTACTCTTCAAGATCATGAAGGCCCTGGCTCCACTTTGATCCAAAGGAGACTGAGATGTGACAATGAGAGACTTGGAACTGGCTATAAAAGACATTATTGGGACAACTGCAGAAACCTGCATGGACCTAAGGAGTAGATGGCAGTAATGTGTCCATGGTGGTTTCCTGATACTGATGGTCCTGTTGTGGTTGTGTAAGAGAATGCCCTTGTTTGAAGGAAATACTAGAATATCTGTTCAGCACACATTATCTGTGTTCTACTTGCAGCTTTCTATAAATTTGAAATTGTTAGAACTTTTTTTAATCTGTCCACAATAAAACTCCCAAGATAAAGTGTTTTTCATTATAAACAATGCCAAACGTTTAAGGAATGAATAGCCCTCAATTTGTACATCTCTACTACACCAAAATCAAAGGCAATGTGATAAAGAGAAATTGTAAGTTTATGGAACCTACGAACTTGTATGTAAAGAGCCCAAATAAAAGATGGGCTAAGGGGCTGGAGTGGTGGCTGAGTGGTTTCAGTGCTTGCTAGGCATGTACAAGGATGTGGGTTCAAACCCTAGCACCACGTACACAATGAGCTGTCTGAGCAATGAAAGCCATATGAGAAACTAAATAAAATTGATTATTGATTCTCTTTTCATAAAAAAAAATTGTCTAAGTCTAGCAACCAGCCTTCAGGAGCCTTTACTGAGAGCCAGACAGACAGCCCTGGGTTCCTGCCTCGCCCTTCTGGCTGCTCCCTGCATATCATGCAGCTACTCTAGCCTGAGTGCTACATTGGATAAAGAGGCCACTGAAAGAGTAACAGAGCATGAGGGGAGGGGCCTGGGACATGGCACACAAGTTGGAGCATCATGGCCAAACCTCCCCTAACTCCTGCTCCAGACGTGTGTGAGAAAGGCCGACTCTCCTGTTATGTGGAAGCCACTATGTTGAGTCTTCTGTCAATCACAGCCTATCCTAGGCCTAACTAAGAGTCAACAACAGCAGATCACAGAAGAAAAGTTGAGGGGCTGGAGCGGTGGCTGGGAGGTTCCCGCACTTGCCCGGCATGCGCGAGTATGTGAATTCGAACCCCAGCACCACGTACACAGCCAAATCTCAGAGCAATGGAAGCCACATGAAGAACTGACACTTTGCTGTGCACATGGTGCTGGTTATTGCCTCTGTCAGCAACCATATTTTCTTTTTGTTTTTTTAGAGAGAGAGAGGGAAAGAGAGAACCAATTTTTATTTAGTTTTTCATGTGGCTTTCATTGCTCCAACACTTTGTTGTGTATGTGTTCCTGGGGCTCAAACCCTGGTCCCCACTCATGCCAGGCAAGCACCACAATGCATAAATATAAGATAAATATATAAAAAGCAGTTATAGGTGGATGGAGCCGTGGCTCCGCGGTTGCAGGGCTTGCCTGGAATGTGCGAGTACAAGGGTTCAAACCCCAGCACCAGGTTTACAACAAAGTCTCGGAGCAATGAAGGCCACATGAAAAACTAAAAAAAAAAAAAATTGATTCTCTCTTTCTCGCTCTCTCTCTGGCTCTCACTGTTCCTCTCTCTTTAAAAAAAGAAAAATCAATGCCAGATGGCATGAGGTCTTAACGTTGGGATAGCCAACTTTTTTTTGTTAAATTTCAAAGAAAATATATGAACATTTTTTTTATGAACTTAAGCAAGGGAAGAACTTCAAAATGCAAACATCGGAGAAATGCAATTTAGAATTTCTGTTTATCAAAAGGTGACTTAAGCTGGGTGTGGTGGTGCAACACCTGTAATCAGAAGGCTAAGGCAGGAGGATTGCAAGTTTGAAGCCAGTCTGGGCAACTGAATGAAATTCTGTCTCAAAATAAAAAGGGCTGGGGACATAGTTCAGTGGTAAAATGTGCTCCTGGGTTCAATCCCCACAAAATAAAAGAAGATAAAATAAAACAATGCAGTAAGTAAGTGTAACTATAAATGCCAAGTGGGTGTGGCGAATTGTATTTTCCAGATAGCTGTGACAAAAACTCCTATCCCATAAGCCCTTTCAGAGCCTTTCCACTCCCCGTCAGGAGGCAGTTTCTTTCATCCTCCTTTGAACCTGGATTGGTGCTTGTGGCTGCCTTGAGCAGTAGGGTTCAGTCAACATGAAGCTTTGTGGCTTCCAATGCTAGATCAGAAAATGCCACACACTTCAGCCCCACCCTTTGCTTCTGGCCTTACGCTGCCCTGCTCCCATCCCACCTGTACTGTGCAGATGCCACAGAGCTGCTTTTGGGCTCAGACTCTGGCTTACCACAGCAGCCATGCTAATGTTTGCTTAAGTTTTTGCTCCCTCTAGCTGTCTCAGCAAATCCCTCCCTCGGGTCCACCAGCCTGGAAGCTTGCTCTGGCCTTTCCTGGGAGCAGATACCTTTACATGCCCCAACCTGAGAGGTGGGGAGAGGCCCAGAATACAGAAATGAAAGATGCATCCATATCCAGCATCTACCCATGCTGAGAAGACAGGGAGGGAGGGAGGCCTGCAGCAAATCGCCATGGATACACTCAGAGTGGGGAGCCTCGTCCCCACCAGCGGCCTGCTTCCGTCCTCCAGATTCATGCCCAGCAAGAGGGAAAAGGTTGGGACTTGGAGAGTTGGAGCCCTTGCCCTGCCCTTGATGTGCTCTGTGATTCAGCTGCAGCACTTTGCCTCAAGGCCTGGGCTTCCTCAGCCCCAGGGACCCTGAGGACATCCTTTCCCAGGCTAGTACTCCGCAGCAGGTACTCCACAGGGAACACCCTCCTCCCTACGTTGTGCCTACCCAGCAACCTCCTGCTCATTGGTCAAGACCCTCAGATAGCAGAAACAGTTCCAAAGCTATCTTTGCATCCCAGCTCTGGACCTTATACAGGACAGGCACCAGGAAGTGGCTGCTGAGCACATAATGAAGCCTGTTGCTCTGGGAGGCCCAGAAGGGCCTGCTCCAGCTGAAAGCCACACAAGCCCATTACCAGCCACCCTGGGAATGGAGAGTCCACCCTGGCTTCTTCGAGAGTCCTGTGAGTGAGCAGAGTCACAGGGCTGTGGAGAGTCACCAACCTTCAGTCAGCTGCTCTTGACAGATCTCATGCTACCCATGAGAGTCCCATTTATTCATTTATTTTCCAGTATTGGCAATATTCCAACAAGGGAATTTTTTCCAGTTAAGATTTACAGGCACACATGAGGATATTAATTGGCACCAATGCTGGCTTTAGTACACCTCTGTAGCTTCCACACCTAAGTCAAAAGGCACAGGGTAAGCCCTCAGTGATCTGCATATAGACTGTCCACAGCCCAGGTGGACTACTAAGTGGCTTCCCTGCACCTCCTGGGCCACATTTGTCTCTCTGGCTTTCCAAGTTAGCCTGAACCAATTAAAATCTGATATCCTAAGTATTGCTCACATGCTTCTGGCCTGTTCCAACCCAGTCTGACCCAGTCCCACTACGTGTGAGGGTGCACTCAGGTACAAGGTAGCTATTAACCAAGCTGCTGCCCCTCAGTGAGCCCCACTGTGGGAGCAGATCTGTCCCACAGTCTGGCTGTCTGCTCCCTCATGTCCACACCAGCAACCCTGAGACACTGGAAGTAGGAAACAGCCCTCCGATGGGAAGATAGAGACAGTTCGGAAAGGGGGAGACTGAGGCAGGAGACTGGGCTCAAAGATGCTATGACAACCTGCTCTACAGATCCAAAGTCCACCCCAGCTGCAGGAAACGGTTCATTACTGCTCACAGCTTCCCGTCTCAAGCCTCTCTGTCAGTGAAGAGAAAGGGCTGTCCCAGAGCCTGCTCAGCCTCCAGAGACCTGGGCAGGGACTCTGGGCTCATGCACTTCATTGCTTTTTTTTTTTTTTTT